>FIZU01060909.1:0-13908 GCA_900064475.1 Pseudococcus longispinus
AAAAATTGGGGGTTTGGTTGTAATAATGTCAAAAAAGTCATTCGAAAAGGTCAAGGTAAGTCAAGCTTTTTTCTCGAAAAATTTTGTTAGACACCCTGCAAAATAATGTGTGCCCCCCTTCCCATTTAGGTACCTCAAGTTATGCTCATGAAAAAATGCATTTTATTGCTTTTATTGCCTTCGATATAATTTTGATATTGTTTTAGTCATTACGAGATGTTAAAAAATTACCTTTTTTCTCTTCGTGACATGGATGGTTTTCAAAAAAATTTCTCCCTCGCTTCGCTCGGGCAGTACTTTTCATCACCTCTCTCCATTTTCATGAAAAAAATGAGTCAAATTCGCGTATCGTTAAAGAAACACAATACGTTGAGTATTTTTAAATTCGTGTACAGCAACCATCCCCCCCCCCCGCCACTCTAAAATCTATGAAAGTTGGCCACTTGGAAATTTCATGTTGCTCATTTGGGAATTTCGCCCCCCACCCCGCAGATACCATCGCAACGCTCCTGACCATTCTTACTCGGCTATGCTCTTTAAAAAACAAAACAGTGATTTAAAAAAAATAATAATAACAATGATACTCATTATTGTTTTTTTTTGGATAGTAACATTTGTATTGAGACTATTCGATGTAAAAATCCCAATTTTTTCGGGTGCAAATTGAAGGATGGAATTTTTACTAAGATATTTTGAGGTTTAAACGTAATTTTCATGCCATCCTTATTCAATTTACAAAGAAAAACTGCAGAATAATCCACCCTGCTGCACAAATCGATGTATAAAAAACGTTAACGAAAATTTATCACATTCCTAAGTACGGTTGAATAATAGTTCGACGAATCTGAATAATGTTTTATTACCATACCTCGGTGATTTTGACAAGTACCCTAAATTACGAAGGTTTTTATCCTGTAACGAATGTACCCCTATCCCTCTACCTGTACCTATACATAAGAATGTAGATATATCTGGGGTAAGTGTAGTTGAAAAAGTTACGTTGTTAACAAAATACAGTACACAGGTGGAAGAATAAAATCCCATGCAAAGTTGTGTGCTCCTTTTTCAACAAGGCTGATATTTTTAACCAAGAGTTTTGAATTGTTTGCAATTCAACGAGGATTTCATCGATTAAATCTCGTTGCGGTAATTCCGCTTTCATAGATATCTTCGTAGGTGTTCTGTTATTGCTCGACCGAAAAGGGTGCTCGTGAAAATGATATTTAGCAATTTTCTATCATTCGTATATTACCCGTATCTCGGTATTACGAGTATATTTATACGTATACGAATTGGTGTACTTATACCTAGCTATATCGTTGGTATAGGTATAATATGATACATTTATCGATGAATTTCTTTAATGGAGCGAGTTTAGAGCATTTCTGTATACACCTACGTTGGTATAATCTGCGCTGAAATGGAGTAGGTATTGAATATAAAATGAACTGAAATATACGTACATTTTATACACATACCTACGTGCGAAAGTGAGCAAGCAAGAGGAGGAGTCGAAGATACACCGAAACGGGAGCGCGTTAAACGGAAAACTGTTTATTGTCGAGTACGAATTGTTGGCATTTTGCCTCTTTCAGTCAGTTTATATTGTTTCGAAGGGTAGTGTGAAAAAAGCGCTTGTCGAGCCTTTTTTTTCCTTCTCGCCTTGCCGCAGTACGAGCATACAATGGTGGATTTGGATTTTATATAATTTTTGACGAGTTATTTCGATATCGATACACTACGCACCCCTATCATCGATATGAGTATTGATGCTAAAAGGTTTCACGACTCCATATACGTGCTGAAAATTAGCATTCAATTTACTATAGCAGCAGCAAAGGAAGGGCATAGATGATGCAGACGTTCTCGTACATGAATGACGAATTCGAATTACCATCGTATTGGTTCTCGTAGTATATCGTGATACGCGCAACCTTCTTTATTGTATACGAAAAATTACGCGTTTCGATTTAATATAGGTACGTACCTATGATTTCGTTAGGTATGAGCGTAGGATGTAATTATTTTCTCATTTGTAATTATACGTGCCGGCTCATTTGATTAGTTCATTTCCGCGCCAAATGCAGTAATTTTTCACCTGTCGTGGATTTGTCGAGGATCTCGATCGAGTGGATTTTTTTCCAATGGTGTAATATTGGCCCGTGTATTTTCTCGATACTTGTAGAAATTAATCAATTTTGTAAACAGTATTGATCGAGTGGCGAAAGGAAAGAGACTCGATGCGAAAATTATCAATTTTTTCGAGTGGGTGTTATCTGTGAAAAATTTCAAGAAAAGATGAGTAATGATGACGTTTTTAAAAGCGTTTCATTGATTGGGAATATAGGCGGCAAGTCTGTATGAGGGGGTTTGTCAGAGACGTGACTGAGTGTTTGAAATAGAGGGAGGGTGGAAGAGAAATTTGTCGCTGAAATTGATGAAAAATGAAAAATTTGGAAGTGACAGTGCAAAAATTGTCTACGGGGCACGAAAAGCACGAAATTTGGCCCAAAAACACGAAATTTTGATTGTACAGATTAGATTTTGAAGTTTGTTTTTCGATGATAATATTTTTTCAATTGAAATTTAAAATGAAAAAATGTCAAAATCTCAGCTTTGAATGATTTTTTTTTGCAAAAATCGATATATCCATCCATTCCATATATTTAAAATCCACGACGTGTCTGTCTGTCCGTCCGTAACGCTGTCATTTCCCGTGACTTTTAGACATTTTGTCAGACTTTTTTGGACTTGGAAAAATTTTAGAGATAGTGCTGACTTTTAGACATTTTGTCAGACTTAACTTATGGATATTTCATCTGACTTTTTTGCACTTGGAAGAATTTTTAGATTTCCATTGACATTTTAACATTACGTCAGACTTTTTTGGACACAGAAAAAATTTTCAATCAGCCCAATTTTTACCACAAATGACGATTTGGACCTAAAATAACGACTTTTACTTTGAAATGACAATTTTGACAAAAAATTAACATTTTGAATGAAAAAAAATTGATGAAAAACAGAGATTTTGACCAAAAATCACACTTTCTACCTTGAAATGACAATTTCTACTTTGAAATCATAATTTTGACATAGATTGACCATTTTGACAAAAAATGACAGTTTGGACAATAAAATGAAAATTGACAAAAAATTATGATTTTAACCAAAAATGACAATTTTTACTTTGAAATGACAATTTCGACCCAAAAATTACAATTTGACAAAAAATAAAAGTTTGGACCGAAAAAATTACAATATTGACCAAAAATGATGATTTTGACCAAAAATTAAACTTTTGTCCAAAAACGTCAATTTTGACCAAAAAATGACAATTTTCACATAGATTGACCATTCTGAGTCAACATTTTTGACAAAAAATTACTGTTTGAACTAGAAAATGAAAATAACAAAAAAAGATGATTTTGACCAAAAATGACAATTTTGACCAAAAACGTCAATTTTGACCAAAAAATGACAATTTTTACATAGATTGACCATTTTGAGTCAACATTTTTGACAAAAAATTGCAGTTTGAATTAGAACATAAAAATGACCAAAAAATGACAATTTTGACCAAAAATGATACTAGTGACCAAAAATGTCAATTTTGACAAAAAAAATTGATGAAAAACGGAGGTTTTCACCAAAAATGACACTTTGTACTCTGAAATCACAATTTTGACCAAAAAATTACAATTTGGACATAGATTGACAATTATAACAAAAAATGACAATTTGGACTAGAAAAAAAATGACAAAAAAACGATGATTTTTGCCAAATTATTTTTATAACCATAGAAAAATCGGTTCGTATACCGGTCTGTCAATAACGCTGACATTTTCCGTGACTCTTAGACATTTTGTCAGACTGATGTTGATGACATTTTTAAAAAATCCTAAAATGACCAAAAAATATGATTTTTACCTTGTAATGACAATTTTGACTAAAATATTCTCATGCTTAACAAAAAAAATCACACTATTTGACAAAAAATAACGATTTTAAACAAAAATGACAATTTTGACCAAAATGATAGTTTTTGCAAAAAAATGATGATTTCAACCAAAAATGATGAGTTTGACAAAAAATGACAATTGTTACCCTAAAATGACCATTTTGACCAAAAATTCAAAAAACAAATCTATGAAAAACGGAGATTTTGACCAAAAATGGCTCTTTCCACTTTGAAATGACAATTTATATTTAGAAATCACCATTTTGACCAAAAAATGTCAATTTTGACATAGATTGACAATTCTGACAGAAAATTGTAGTTTAGACTAGAAAATAAAAAATGACAAAAAACGATGATTTCGACCAAAAATGACAATTTTGACTACAAACTGAAAATTTTAACCAAATATGACAGTTTTGTCGGTTTTTACGTAACAGCAGTTAGGGAATGTTTTCTTTCCAAACCAGCCATTCTTTGACTCAGTAGTAAAGCGGGGGGGGGGGGTGAGAAAGGGGTCAAAGGGGTTGGTCTTTCTCGACTATAGAAATGTTGGGAAAAATGAATTTTCAGCTTTTGAATGTCTTTAGAATTCACCACCCTATTTAGACATTTTGTGAGTTGACTTTTGGGATTTGTAAATTCCATTCCAACGCCCCGACTTTTAGACATTTTGCCAAATTAGTCTAACACTAGACTTATTTGACTTTAACAATTAAACAAATTTTTATATTGTGTTTTTTTGCCCAATTTCAAAATTTGAAGGGGTTATAAAATAAATTTGAAATTGAAAAAATCGAAAAAAAAAATTAAATAAATAATACTTTGGAAAATGAACAATTTTTGTTATGTTTATTTTTTGCCTGAAATTAAAATTGAAGGGGTTGTAACATTCGAAGTAAATTTAAAAATGATTATAAAATTTTACCTTAAGGTGATTTTCGAGAATCGATGATCACCTATTGAATTTGATCCGAGCTCCAACGATTTAATGCAGGTATTTCTTTATATCAAAAATGTGACGACGAGATAATTCTCATAATAATTGATGGAATGAGCTGAAATTTTAATGAGAGGTTTAGTACTACGAGGAATAGAAACCTATAAATTTTGAGAAAAATCTGTGAACTGGTTCCCGAGTTAATCGCGATTGAAATTTTCAAAAGCCTCTAACGCCAGAAATAAAGCAGTTTATCGAAATATGTAAATAACCTTTTTAGTAGTACTTGAAAAAATGGACAAAAAATGTTATATACAATTTTCATTTTTATGAACCGGTTCTCAAGATATACGTGGTGGAAAATTTCAAAACTAATTTTTTTGAAGTAAAATTTTGTGATGGTGTAGAAAACCAGTTTTTCTGCTCGATTCAGAATTTCCTTCTAAGGGAAGTCTTTGGTTTTGGATCTAGGTCCAATCCCAAAAATTAAATGTTATCCAACCCTAATTTTACATGTCCATTTTCAAATTCATTATTTTCCAAGTTTTTTTTTTTCGTTGTATTTTTTTCGAACCGTGTAGATGTATTTATTAATTTTTTGTTGTTATTTCAGCTCATTTGAAAAGACAATTAGAAGATTACATGGCGTTGTTTCCTAAAGTGAAAATAATCAGAGCCTCGAAACGAGAAGGTCTGATAAGAGCTCGGCTTATCGGTGCCAAGCACGCCTCCGCTCCTGTGCTCACATATTTAGACTCCCATTGCGAATGCACCATCGGTAAGTTAGTCGTATTTTTTTGGTATATAATATCAAAATATTTTTTTTTGCTAGATTAATTTATTATACCATTGCTGTATCCAGCATCCGGCTGACATCTGAAATTGTATTATTTTCTCGTACGTTTTGGCTTTTGAATGTTTTTTTTTCTCGTTCGACTGTTCTCGATTTTATTCGAATTGGAAAAGTTGAACTTTGCGGTGGTAAAAAATGAAGAGTGTACGAACGCTCAACATACATAAGTATTAATTCTCTTTATAAGGTTGTACATGTACAATGCGGTATATGTATGTCGTACATGCGAAACGTAACCTAACGTTTTTATTTCGTTTTCGCTTCATTGATTTGAAAATTTCCACAGACGAAGGCAAAAAGCCACTAGGGTCAATAAAAAAATAAAAACTTTCCATCTTTCGCAATCATTTCCACAGCTAACTTTGGTAAGTTTCATTGCCAAAATAAAGTTACGAAATGGATGGGTTTTATTTAAAAATTAAACCAATATCTCGCTAGCTTTTTTTATATTCTCGAAGAAAGCAAAATGTGACTGTTGTCGACAAAAAAAACAAGGGAAAAATTATACTACGTGTTTGTTTTCATATCCTTATGGTACGTTTAAAGAGTTGGCTGTAGATTCGAGAATCACGAAATGAGAAGGAATAAAGAATGTAAAAATTTTTAACCCAATTTTACACTCGTTTGAATATGCGAATGTTAAGCGTCTGGAAAAGACGCGGATTTCCTTCGTTTATATTGTTTTTCTCCTTTGGTGATTATTTGCTAGAGAGAGCTAGCGTAAAGCTATCAAAAACAAATGCAATGATTACAGAATGACATTGTTAACATTTCAAGTTGAATTTCAATTTCCGCTTTGTCAATTGCGAAACACCTGCAGCTATGCTGAACTATTCGCTGTTATTTATAAATAAATCATCATCTTATTTACAAATAATAACGTTCGGTAGCGATAGAGGTTTTTTTTGAGGTTTGGTTTGTTTTTCTCGTGCATCTAGGAAACGGTACGTGTCGAGTGAACTATAGAGTTGTTATGAGAAGGGGTAAAGCGTGTAATTTGATGGTGATGAAATTACATTCGAAATTTATTTCCAATTAGTGGACTGGGATATAACTTTGCGAATGTTGTTTTTGCATTTTATAAAATTTTACATCGAATTTTATATTTTTATCGCTGTTTTTGGAAGTCGTGCTCCCCAACCGAAATCTTTTGGTTGTTTTTTCGAAGGGTAATGTGCCAACGCTGCCTATTCATGAAGAAAAAATTGCCATAATTTTTGAATCTTGAACAATTCTATTATGCATTTCTTCATTTGGAACATTTTCACCTTTTCATTTGATTTAGACTAGCTTTATTCAGACTAGAAACTGAGCTACTTATTTTCATACAATTTAAATTCAATTAGAACAAATTGAACAGTTTTGCTCACATAAAATCTGCTTTTCTCCCAAAAATGTTCATTTTGGCCAAATAAACAGTTTTAGTATCCACAATTCAATTTTTCTCATGTAAAACTGATTTTAAAAAAATATAAACCAGTTTTGTTCTCACGAACTCTGATTTCTTCATTATAAAAGTCAGTTTTGCTCATGCAAAAACCACTTTAGCTCATGCATAAACCACTTTTGCTTATGCAAAAACCACTTTTACTCATGCAAAAACCAGTTTTGCTCTTGTGAAACCGGTTTCTATTTTACTAAAATCAGTATTGCTCCCATGAACCTAATTTTTCTCATGAAACCTGGTTTCTGCTCACATAAAACCGATTTCTCTATAAAAACCAGTTTTGTTTCATGAACCGGGTTTTCTATCATAAAAGTCAGATTTTCTCATGTAAAAACCAGTTTTGCTCTTGTGAAACGGGTTTATATTTGGTTGAAATCCGGTTTGTTACCTTGAAACTTATTTTTCTGTTTCTGAAATCAGGGTTTTGCACACATAAAACCGGTTTTTGTTGTATAAAAACCAGGTTTTCTCTCACGAACCTAATTTTTCGCTCATGAAACCTGGTTTATGTTCTCATCAAACCAATTTTTCCCTATAAAAACCAGTTTGTTTCATGAACCGGTTATTCTACCATAAAAGTCAGGTAATCTCATGTGAAAACCAGTTTTGCTCATACGCAAGCAGGTTTTCTTATATAAAAACCGGTTTTGCTCCAATGAACAATTTTTTTCTGATGAAACTTTTTGTTTCTGTTCTTGTAAAACAGATTTCTTTTAAAAAAGCAGTTTTGCTCTCACGAACCTAATTTTTCTCATGAAACCCGGTTTTTGCTCACAATAAATCAGTTTTTCTTGTATAAAAACCGGTTTTGCTCCAATGAACTTGACTTTCTCTGATGAAAGCTTGTTTCTGTAAACATAAAATCTATTTCTTTATAAAAACCGGTTTTGTTTCATGAATGGAGTTTTCTATCATAGAAGTCAGATTTTTTCATGCAAAAACCGGTTTTGTTCGTGTGAAACTGGTTTCTGTTTTATTAAAATCCGTTTCGTTTCCATAAATTCAATTTTTCTCACATGAAATCAGGTTTCTACTCACGTAAAACTGGTTTTTATTTCCTCTCATGAACCTAATTTTTCCCTCACGAAAACTGGTTTATGTTCTCGTAAAACCAATTTTTCTCCATAAAAAAGCACTTAGTTTCATGAACCGGTTATTCTACCATAAAAGTAAGATTTACTCGTGTAAAAACCCTTTTCGCTCACTTAAAACCAGTTTTTCTTGTATAAAAACCAGTTCTCCTCCCATGAACCTTATTTTTCTCACATTAAACCTGGTTTTTGTTCTCGTAAAACCGATTTTTCTCCTTAAAAACCAGTTTATTTCATGAACGGGTTTTTTCTACTTTGAAAGTCTGGTTTTCTCATATAAAAACCAGTTTCGCTCATGTGAAACCAGTTTTTCTTGTATAAAAAACCAGTTCTGCATCCATGGAACTAATTTTTCTCACGAAATCTATTTTATGCTCGTGTAAAACTAATTTTTTTTTCTTTGAAAACCAGTTGTGTTTTTTCATGAACCGGTTTTTCTACCATAAAAGACGACATTTTTCTTGTAAACCTAAGTTTCGCTCACGTGCAACCCGTTTTTTTTAAAAATAAAAACCAGTTTCGCTTCCATGAACTTTCGTTCTCATGAAATCAGGTTTTTGCTCACATAAAACCGGTTTTTCTTGTATAAAAACCAGTTTTCCTCCCATAAACCTCATCTTTCTCACATTAAACCTGGTTTTTGTTCTCGTAAACCCGATTTTTCTCCATAAAAACCAGTTTATTTCATGAACGGGTTTTTTCTACTTTAAAAGTCTGGTTTTATCATATAAAAACCGGTTTCGCTCATGTGAAACCAGTTTTTCTTGTATATAAAACCAGTTCGGCGCCTATGAACCTAATTCTTCTCACGAAATCTGTTTTATGCTCATGTAAAACCAACTTTTTTCTTTGAAAACCGGTATTGTTTTTTCATAAACCGGTTTTTCTACCATAAAAGTCGGCATTTCTCTTGCAGAAAGCAGTTTTGTTCATGCAAAACCAGTTTTTCTCTTATAAAAACTATCTTTTTTTCTCACGATTCTCATTTTTTCTCATGAAAGTCGGTTTTGTTCTCGTAAAATTAATTTGGTGTACCATCTTTTGAATTAAGAAAGGCTTCAATCATCATAAATTTCAAACTACCTCCTTGACACGATTTCATCTGCGAAAAAATCTGCGAATACAACCCCTCGAAATTTTCACCCACGTTGGGATAAAATATTGGGAAACACTTGCACGCAGCTTTTATAAAATTCAAGTGTAGGAAAAAAAACCTGCGGATCGTAGAGCGAAGAATGAAAATACTTGAAAGATATACGAGGAGCGTCGTATCATTACCACATTGTTATAAATTCAAGGATAGCTTTCTTAATAATATATTGCTACAATGATGTATCAGTGCTGCGGCATGAAACAAGGCTATTTAAAGGCTTCGCTATATTTCTGCTCTTTTTTTTCGAGTAGGTATGCGTATAGTTAGGATGATTATGAAATGCGCTGGCATAAATACTCGCCCCACGTTCGTTTACAATGTTCTCATAAGTCTTGTCGAAAAATATAACTTATTTTGATAAATAAAAAGTAGAATCGGGTACCTGGTTTTTACGAAGAAAAAAAGTGAATAAAAAATTCGTCGCTGAGCATTATTAATGCGTAAGTCTGCTTCAGTACTTTGAGTCGCAAAAAGCTATATACTTTAGCTTATTTTAGAAATTTCCAACTTTATCTACGAAAGAAAGCTTTATGAGGTAATGCGGAATAAATAATAATGTATGGAGCGCTACGATAGCTCAAATAATTCAACAGTTCGTATTTATTATTTTTTAAAAATAAGGGGGAATTTTGACGGATGATTTTGTACTGAAATCAATATTACGAAGTCGAAAATTTTAATAGTTGAAAATTCGCATGTGTTGGAGATGACCTTTACACGTTTATAAGAACGAATAAATTAAAATGGGAATCGCTTTTGCTCGCCTGTCGCATACTCATCTATTGCAATCCATTGTCCAATTCACTACCCGGCTGCCATCACAGCGTCGTGTCGCGAATTACAACAGCAGTTTATTGACATTGCTTTTAGCGTGGTACACGATAGAACGGCAGCAAATGTATCGATAAAATGTTGAATTCTAAATTCCATAGAGATAAGCAATTTTATTGGCGAAAAAAATGAAAATAATGTAGATTTAGTGGTATTTTCCATCACCGCGTTGAATAAATTATGAAAATACGAGCTGCGTAGTTTTTTTTTACTCTCGCTCTCTCAAAGAAGGAAAACGTTGAGGGTTTTAAGAGGTGAGCCGATAATTCAGCTGGACGCTTTTTTTTTTTGGTATTTTTTCCTCCTCTGTTTTACTTGATTGGTAATATGCGGAGTGGTTATTTATAATTATGGTGCTTTTATGAACAGGATGGCTAGAACCTTTGCTGGATCGTATAGCTCGCGATTCTACCACAGTTGTATGTCCGGTTATCGACGTCATAGACGATACAACATTAGAATTTCATTGGAAAGATTCTAGCGGTGTAAATGTTGGTGGCTTTGATTGGAATTTACAGGTAACGCTTGTGTACATTAAAACTGCTATTTTATTTACTTACGTATACGAATGTCTAGGGTCAAGAAACTATATGATCTCGGTATTCAGCTTTCGACCAGCTAAATGAAAACAAATGTTAGATGGTTGAACATCGATGTTGTTTCGATTTGCATTTTGTTGTAGTGGTTATTGATGTATTCGTCGTTGGTTTTTTTGTACGGGTTGAATTGCGAGGAGTATTTATGGGAGATGGATAATTTGGCAATTATTAATTAATGTAGTTGTTAAGTAGGTGTGTGACAACAGGGTCTGGTTGATAATATTTTATCAACAACTTATCAGAAAATACAGAAAAATCTGGGGAAGTTGTAAAAACACTTTTTGCTGTTTTTGCTAATTTTTATTCGATTGGGTTGGAAAAGGAGGGCGAGGGGTGAAGAATTTGAAGTAAAATGCAAGCATGAAATTCGGTCACTTTTAAAGTAACTTTGTTACTATTTTTCACGTTGGTCACTTTTTGTCACCATTTTCCCAAAATGGTCACTGAACTCACTTTTTCCAGTTTTTTGTCGATGTGTTATTGATAAACGATAAAATAATGAAAAATTTTGGAAACGACTAGAAAAAAAATTGCCTGTTTAACGTTTGAACCTGAAAATTTGTAATTACCTTTTTACGTGTAGTTGTTTTTTTCCCCTAAAATTAAAAAATCAAAAATTTCTGTCATTTTGTTGACTAAAAATGGTTTTTTTAAATGGCTGACAAATTCAGTGTGCCCGTCCTATCATAACAAAAAATTTGTTCGCAAAAAAAAAATCGGAAAAATTCCCTTTTGGTGTGTTCGGATTTTTTGGTCACTTTTTCAACAATTTTTGGTCAGATGGTCACCAAAGTCCCTAAAAAAATTAAAATAGTGGATTTCATACCTGAAAATGACATTTCCCTGATTTCATTTTTTTCTTGTTGAATTCTACAGTGCAAAATTAGTAAATTTTGAAGTGTAACAGTTTCTATTTCAAGTTTTTTCTTAAATTATTGGTTTAACAGGGTGTCTAACAGGTCATGAAGTCATGGAAAGTCATGAAAAGTCATCATTTTTGAAGGTGGACCATGAAAGTCATGAAAAAATCATGATGTAAGCTCAAAAGTCATGATTTCAGCTCAAAATTGACTTTCAAAAAACGAAATTTATAAAAAAATTTCTTTTAAATATTAAAATTTTTTCCATCATTTCAATTTTTTACGCTGTAAAAAAAATATTTTTATCAGGGGAGGGGTGCCATTTTTGTGTTCAAGGCTAGAAAACTGCATTTAAAAAATGTCATGAAAAAAGTCATGAATTTGGCTCAAAAAATTTTGTTGGACACCCTGTATTCAATTTTCAAATCTAAGTAGTTATTCCTGTTTTTGGTTTTTACTGCAAGACTGTTACGGTTTCTGTTTTTGATTTTTAGAATCTCGTTTTTGTTTGTCGATTTTAATTCTGATTTTTCATCTCAGCAATTTCAAGCATAATAATCTTGAAATTATAAACCCCCTAAATAAATAAATAAATAAATAAATAAAAAATTGAATTTTAAGAAACTTTTTTTGATTTTGAATTCTGATTTTTGAAGTCAAAATTTTTTGATTTTTATAAAATCGGTTTTGACTTTCTAAAGTACCTACCTGTATCAAAGAAATTTTTTATTTCCTAATTTTTGATTTTTAGTATTTTGTTTTTAATCGATACGTAGGTAACATTTATTTTGTATTTTCAGTCCTAAATTTTTTTTTTTTCGTTTTTTAATTTTGAAATATGTGTACTTAAGTATAGTTTTCGATTTTAATCATTTTTGATTTTCACAATCAGTAATAGTGTTTGTTTTAAATTTAATTTTCTATTTCAATCTTTGATCAATTTTGATTGGTCGATCTCAGTTAACATTTTTGAGTTATGAATTCTAGAATTTTTCATTTTTGATTTTGAAATATCAAAATTGATTTTCAATTTCAGAAAATTGTTATTGATTTTGATTTTTTAATTAGTTATTGATTTGGATTTTTGATTCTACTTTTTCATTTACATAGGTAATCACAATAATTTTTTATTCTAATTTTTGATTTTTGGTGTCAATTTCAATTTTTGATACCAATTTTGCTTTAAATTTTTGATTTGGGAAATAAACGTCTAGATATATATTGATATCGATTTTGATTTCAATTTTGAAATTAAGTCGATTTGGGTTTTCAATTGCACTTTTTTTATTTATTTCATGCAAGTTTTTGATTTCTGTAATCGAGTTTAGATGCTGATTTTGCTTTCAAATTTTTAACTAGTTTTGGATTTATAGATTTTCGATTTTATTGTTCATTTTCAAAATCACAATTCTTTGATTCTGATTTTTGAATTTTTGATTTCGATAATTGTTTCGATTTCTGATACCCATTTCGCTTTCAATTTTTGATTTTTTAAATATTGATCTCGATTTCAATATTTTATTTTGATTATGACAATTTTGAATTTTAATTTTTAGAAAACCTTTTTTGATTTTAATTTTTCAAGTTTAGCACAGAGAATATTCTCATTGAGAATTTTCTCAACGAACAAGAGCATTTTTGAAAATATTCGTTGGAAGAAAATGTCGAGAATATTCTCCTTTTTTTTGTTTGTTTTTAAGTAATTTTTACGAGATTTTTGACTGTTTTGTATGATTTTGTAGATTTTTTTACAAAATTTTTGACGATTGTAATAATTTTGAGCCCTTTTTTTCACATTTCTGATGATTTCTGTTTACATTTTCACATTTTCAACAAGATTTATTTCTTGATTGTTTTAACCATTTTTACGCTAATTTCACCAACGACTGGTGTGGTAAGGGGGTCGATCGGCCTCTGGTCGAAATTCGAAATTTTTTTTCAGGGCTTCCGATTTGTTAATGTAAAAGATGATTTTAGCGCTTTTGCGGAATCCCTGGGCTCCACCACCGGAGGGGGGCTGCACCCCCCAAAATAGTGATTTTAAGCTAAAAAATTCCATCTCCGCAAGTTTTCAATCGATTTTCACCAAACTTGGTATGTATGTACAGGTACTCAAGAGTAATGTTTTGAAATTTTTTCAATTTTTTTCGACTCCTACAATGACCTTGAAATCGA
>FIZU01060922.1:0-27767 GCA_900064475.1 Pseudococcus longispinus
ACTTCAATACCATACAGAAAAACAAAGAAAAGGTCAAAAATTTGAAAAAACTCTCTCGACTTGTGAATCCAGGGAAAGAAAATGTTCCAAAAAAGACAACTTTGAAGAAAAATGTTCTGAAGAGCAAAATTACAAAAAGAAACATTCTCAAGAGAAAAAATGATTTGAAGAAGAAAAATGTTTCGAAGAAGAAAAGTGTTCCGAAGAAGAAAATCATTGAAAAGAAAATTTAGGAATAATTTTGTTTCAAGGTTTTCTTGATTTTTTTTTTTTGGTTTTTGATTTGGTAAGATAGTTAAGATTTGTAGTCAAAATTGAAATTTTTGTTTGTTTCTCTTTTTAACGAGCATCAGTCTCATAAATGGGGTGGGGGCATTCTGAAATTTTGACCAATTTTTGTCCAAATTTAATGTCAGATTGGTTTGAACTTGCAAAATTTTAAGGCAGATTACATTTAAAAACTACTCTTCCATGACACTGATTTTTCAAAATTAAACCAATTACACTTCTTTTTTGTATTTGAAGAATTTTTAATTTGTCCAATTTTTCATCGCATTTTTTAAATCGACTTGTGAACACGTTGTCAGACATTTTTGAACTTGGAAAATTTCAGAGATTAAAATCGACTTTTCTATGAGACTGATTTTTCAAAATTATGTCAACTTCTTTGTACTTGAAAAATTAAAAATTTGTATTGTTTTAGTTTTGTTTTACCAAAATTATATGTATTGTTCTTTTGCTTACTTGTTATATTTGTCTGAATAAAAAAATCGTTGAAAAATTTTCCTCAATCATAAATGAAAATTTGAAAACAAGCGAATTAACATAAAAGACTGCTTAATTTTGAAGCGGTAGTGACATACAGCGCTGCGATCGGCGTAGTTTATAATGATGCGTCCCAATGGCTGCCCTCTTATCACAGTCTCAGAACTTGTTTCGTTTAGATGACTTTAGGTACTAATTTTTAAACATGAAAATGGCTAATTTTCCTTGTATTTTCGCCATTTCTCGATTTTAATTCAAAATACAAATTAAAATCTTCAAATTTTCAATTGCTCTAATTTTACTATCTAAACTAAGGCGTTTGTTTGCTTCAAAATTATTCTTCAACTCTTTAATGTGTATATGTAATTTTGAAATGGAGAATATTTTAATTCGAGAAACGTGAAACATTGTTGCAATTAATATTTAAATATTAGTGGCTGCGCGGTGCCCTTGTTATTCTCCTTGAATTCGCGATTTGGGAAGTGTACTTGTAAATTTTCCAATAGTTTTTAAGTTTTATGTGCGGTTAATTAAGTGAAATTTCAGAAATTTCCAAAATTTTAGTCAATATACATTACTTACAGGTAATATTTCAGATACTAATCGTTGTAATTTGTCATATTATTCTATATTATCGGTGTCAATCAGCCATTCCCTTCATCATGGAAAAAGTGATAATGAACATTTTGAATCGTTTTCTCAATTTTTTTAAAATTTCGTCTTATGTTTTATTGGTTAATTATTTTGTTTTCTCGATTGTTATTGTATCATATTAGTTGATTTTCATCAAATTTCGCAAATTGCGTTCTTTTTCATATACTTATGTGTATCGTATGATCTTGTACAAAACGTGATAATTTCACTTTCAAACCTGATCACAGAAACGTATTATACATTGGTGACTATTAAAATAATGTTGCTTTCAAATTATAAAAAGGAAATATGGGAACTAAAATCGACAGTAATATAGAATTATCTGGTTGAAAATATTTGTTATTTCAGATGCAGAGGTGATGTAATTTTTTCGACTTATCAGTAAACTATGACGCAAAGGCACTAAATTGAACTTTTGAATTCTTATTTACACTCGTACTTTTATCTGCTGCAACGATCGTAGGAAATAATTCAAATTATTTCATTATTTCTCCAAACACCGTAATCGTATTATTGACCTCGAGTGTTTCGATAATTTTTACTTTGAAAAGAAATTATTTACGAATAGTTGAATAAACGTAATCATTAATCATTCACGTAGAACGTTCTCATGGATCAAGCAATGTATTTTTTCTCAAATTTCACAATATCTTATTTACTTTTTCTGTATGAACTTGAAAATTGAATGAAATGTGAAAAACAAGACTGAAGTATTTCTGTTACGCTGATCGTGCCAAAAATTCTTAGATGTGTGTTACTGTTTGGTTTATATTGCGAATTCATTGCCAGTTTATGTCATTGCACTGTATAAACTTTTGAGAAAACCACTTCATTATGAGAGACTGATTATCATGCCTTTTAAATCTAGTGAAAATCATCCACGTTTCGAATTACCGACACTCCTTTTTTTGCTTCAATACACGTTTTTCTAGTCCTATGACGTAATTTAATAGTCGATTGTGTTACGTTCAAGTGAAATACTCGTACGAGTTCGTAATCCATAATCTGAAAATTTTTCAAGTGAATATTATCACTTCATTGAAATTAAGAAAAATAGAATAATTGAGAGGCTTTGATAATTTTTTTCATTTACGATCAAGCGTTTTATATGCACCTCTTGAATTTTCAAGTTTTTTGCATTCGAGTTGGAATTTGGTTCATGGTGACCTTCATTTATGTCCAAATTGAAAATTTGATATCTTTTTCCCAATTAGTTGACCTTCAAGTCTTATTTTACGAATTTTTGTCGAACTTTGAGGTCACCTTGATTTACCTATGGCGAAAGATAATAGATTGAAAATAATTATTCGAGTAAAACGAAATCCATGTTTTTTAAGAAAAATTTGAAGGTAGTCTCCTGTAAAAATTAGGTACGAAAGTATGTATGAAGCTCATCTTTACTGAAAGGTGAAAAGTCATCTAACTCATGCGTTGTTATCATGTTTATAATTGATGAAATTCTGATCAGCTGATAAACTATTTTCATTTAGATTTGATATGTATCATTATCGATCCTTCCTTAATAATAAATTCGAAACATATTTGAGTAGATGAAATCAGCTCGAATTAACCAAAACACACAGTTACCAAATAGGTGTAAATACAATATATCGAATATCAATTTAATGAAATACGTTTCGAAAGATTCATTTTCATGTCTAACTTTACCTCTTTATTACGTACAGTTGGGTTGGTAGGTAAGTAAGTTTGTTTGTTGGTTAAATTCTTATTCTACCCTCATCAACTTTACTTTAATGTCACGTTAAAATTTTGCTGAGGTCATCAAGTGAAGCCTTCAGAGTCTCAATGTTACCGTTAAACACATTCTTGCAGTTGACATTGTGCATTTCTTCCTTATATTGAATTATTTTCTAATTACATTACTTTCTCAGAGTGTATCTTGTATGAAATAATCTAGAAGAAAAATGCGCGTACACGCGATTAAAAAAATATCGATTATTATTTCTGTTTCAATTGAGAAGATTTTTCTCGTATTTTTCTTATCAAATGATGTAATAATGGTAAACTATGTAAGGTGTTCATTCTTCCGTATAAAACCGTCGACTATGGTTGATTGAAAAAAATTTTCGAACTGTTTCAACATGCAGATTAAAGTATTTCTCCACTGAAATGACAAACTTCGTTTCTCTATAGTACATTTACCTAATTTACCATTAAAATTATTCCGAATTAGAACATTTCATTTATATCTCGACGATTTCTAAAAATATCTCTCCTTTTACGAATGAACTTCTCAGCTTCGATAAGACGAAATAATGCTGTCTAATTAAACTGCGGTGACCTTTGAAATTAAGTTGTTTATGTCAATATAACAATTTCGTGTACTTTTATCACTTCTGAGGTTGATTTGATAAAAGATGGGATGTAAATTAAAAGAGATTATTATTAGTGACCCATTATTATACCGATTTTCATCGTATTCTGACATCGTTGCGCTTTTCAAAGCATTTAAAAGTGAATATTGTGTTATTTTTTCATAGCGACAATGACGACCTACTTCAACTACCCGCCTCCAGCCGTTCAAAAGGAATTAAAATGTATCGCCGAATTAATCGCATCCAACGGAAAAGGTATCTTGGCGGCGGACGAATCAGTCTCAACCATGGGAAAACGTCTTGTAGAAATCGGCGTTGAAAATACTGAAGAACTTAGGAGACAGTACAGACAGGTACGTGAATTCATTTCAATGAATATCGGTTGCATTTTTATGTAAAGAAAATAAATGGGTAATGTTGTATTATTTGATGAATATTAATGGTACTTATTTTGATCATTAATTTAGTTGTTGTTCTCAACGGATCCCGAAATCAATAAAAGTATTTCCGGTGTGATTTTGTTCCACGAAACTTTGTACCAAAGAGACGATGACGGAAAACTTTTCGCCGATTTGTTGAAAGAACGTTGTATCATTCCTGGAATTAAAGTCGATTGCGGTGTTGTCAATTTGTTCGGATCCGAAGATGAAACAACCACTCAAGGTACAATAAATTTACACATCTGGCGAATGAATTGTGAATTTTTTATCGAACGATATGAACGCTAATAAAAGGATTTATTTGATGTTAGGTTTGGATAACTTGGGAAGTCGGTGCGCTCAATACAAAAAAGACGGTTGTGAATTCGCTAAATGGCGGTGTGTGTTGAAAATCGGAAAAAATACTCCATCATATCAAGCAATATTGGAAAATGCCAACGTATTGGCTCGTTATGCTTCCATTTGTCAATCTCAACGTATTGTCCCAATTGTAGAGCCCGAGGTAATATAATCCGCACAATGTTGAAAAATACTGCGCTTTTGCTCTACTATCATTCGGTATTACTTATTTGAATTTTATCTTAGATTATTCCTGACGGTGATCACGATATTGAAAGATGTCAAAAAGTCACCGAAACCGTTTTAGCCGCTGTATACAAAGCTTTAAACGATCATCATGTGTATTTGGAAGGCACGTTGTTGAAACCGAACATGGTTACCCCTGGTCAATCATGCCCCAAACGTGCTACTGCTGAAGAAATTGCCCAAGCTACCGTTACTGCTTTACAAAGAACCGTACCTCCCGCTGTTCCAGGTACGTTTGAAAAATAAAATTTTCCAGCTACGATTCGCGGTTTTACAATCGTAATTTTTTTTTAGGCGTTTGCTTCTTATCTGGTGGTCAAACCGAAGAAGAAGCTACTGTTAATTTGAATGCCATCAATGCTTATGAAGGCAAGAAACCATGGAAATTGACTTTCAGTTATGGTCGTGCATTACAAGTACGTAATTCTAATAGTACCCATTTTTGCAATTTATTTACATGTTTTCGATTTTTATTTGATCGATTATTGTAATATTTTTCAGGCTTCAGTTCTCCGTGCCTGGAACGGAAAGAAAGAAAATGTCGAAGCTGGTCAACAAGAATTATTGAAACGTGCCAAAGTAAGATATTTAAATCGATAGACTTATAATATATTTTGTTATTAGAAATTGCTAATCCTGATATTTTCATTACAGGCTAACGGCCTTGCATCAACCGGACAATACGTCGCTGGCTCCGTTGAGGGTACTGCTGGCGCTAAAAGCTTATTCGTTAAAGATCACGTTTATTAAATGTTGAAAACACTTTGCAACAAGAGCAAGAACATAATAATGTTGCTTTTTTCAATGATTCAATCCAAGCGCACTGGATGTTAGACCTATTTTTTTTTTTGCTTAAAATTTTTTGTGAAACGCTTTCAAGCATACGCTATGTTTTTAAATTTTGTAGTTACCGATTTGTTAAAATATATTTGAAAGGCTTTATATAAAATATGTCATCTAGCTGTCGACTTCAGGAATGTTATTTTCTAGTTTTATCATCGAGATTTGTTTCGAACAAGTTCCCAAGTTGGCAGCATATTTTTTCAATTTATGTGAAAATTGAATAAAAATTTTGTTATTTGAATTATCCTGTATAATTATTTATTTTTCAATATATAATTTTATTCAGAGAGTAATGCGTTTTTTTCAGCTAAAAAAAATAAAATGAACTTGACGAATGTATGAAATAAAAATAAAATGTTGTTGCAGTTGTTATGAATCACTGAGTTGAAAAAAAACAAATAGCTGGCCATTATTAATCAAAATTTATTTTTCACAAAAATTAAAATGCATTGAAAGATGTGGTAAACAAAAAAATTTAGTTTAGTTTTTATGACAACATACTTCAGTTACCCGGCTGTAGAAGTTCAAAAAGAATTGAGATGCATCGCTGATACTTTGGTAACTTGTGGGAAAGGTATTTTGGCCGCCGATGAATCCGTTTGCACGATGGGAAAACGTCTCCAGGAAATTGGAGTTCAAAATGATGACGATATAAGGCGTCAGTGGCGTCAGGTAAACCGATCCTTTGTAGATGAACTAGAATAACTTAAGAATAACGTTATTTACGATTATTTTACTTGTAGTATGATATAGTTGACATATTCTAATGGTTAGCTAGTAAATTTTTGTATTTCTTGTAAAAAAATTATCAGTTTTAAACTTGAAAATGATTTGCATGAAAAGAACGTTTATAACCGTCCGTTACGATTTCCCAAGATTTAAAATCGACTAAATAGAAAAATTGGCCGTTGAATGATGTCAAATTTTTTTGCTCTTTATCGGTGGGATAGTAATGTGTTACTTTTTTACTTTACCCAAGGAAACAGTATAGATATGGGGGTTTAATAAGCATGCCTACCTTGTTTTATCCATTTATTCAATAGGTAATTATGTTTTCGTTAGTTTAAACAACTTTTTAGATTGGGTAGAAAGTGAAATCATCTTCAATATTTCTATTTTGAGTGGTAGGTAAATTACTGGTCAATTCATCTTTTAAATTTTTTTGCAGCTGCCTGCATTTAGGACTTGATTGGTAAGAAAATTTTCTAAGATTTTCAAAATTTTTAAAATCATAAATAAATTGGGTATAAATGTGAGATTTATTTTTAAATTGTTGATTATTTTGACAAAACAATAGGTCAATGATCTTAGCCAATAATTCGTGCAATTTAACGAATAATGAAATCTGATTGGTTAATAGAAATTTAGAATTCTTGACCAGCAATCAGGTCGGTTGTTTACGTTTGGTGATAATATATAAAGAGTTACCTATTTAAGGCTGAATTAAGTATCATAATCAATTAGTAGATAAATTAAATTAAATATTAGATAAGTAGAATAAAATGCTCAAGTTGTGAATTTTTATTCATCAGACCTTATTTTCCGCCGATCGACAAATCACAAATTATATTTCCGGAGTAATTTTATTTCACGAAACCCTTTGCCAAAAAGACGAGAATGGAAAAACACTCATATCCTATTTGAAAGACCGCTGTATTATTCCAGGGGTAAAAGTGGATACTGGATTAGTTACTCTGTACAACTCGGAAGATGAAGTAACCACTCAAGGTATGTAGGTATACATACATCTCTAAGGAATCTACATCTAGCTAAATTGGTATGCATGTTTTGATTGCAGGTTTAGATAATTTGGGAGCTCGTCTAGCGCAATACAAAGCCGAAGGAGTGGAATTTGCTCGGTGGAGAAGTGTATTTAAGGTCGGGAAAAACACCCCATCTTATCACGCCATAATAACTAATTCAACCATGATAGCTCGGTTTGCTTCGATATGCCAGTCCCAACGAATATTACCAATCATTGAGCCTGAGGTAATAATTTTACAGTGTCTTACCTTTGCAACGTGTGAAAATTACCTCAGCCCTAGTTAATGAGTAAATCATTACGAATGCTCTGTTTTCAGGTGATACCCGACGGAGACCATGACATTGAACGATGTCAGAAAGTCACTGAAACTTTTTTATCATTCGTTTACAAAGCTCTAAATGATCACCATGTGTATATAGAGGGAACTCTTTTGAAACCTAATATGGTAACATCTGGATTAGCCAATATGAATCGTGAAGATTCTAGTGCTATAGCTGCTTCCACTCTAACAGCATTAAGACGTGTCGTTCCTCCAGCTGTACCAGGTACCCGCCATAACCTATGTGCTTACCTGTTTACTTTTCTGGATAAATTAGAGTCGATTCGCTTTGAATGACTTTTTTTGAAGATTGACTTCAGTCCAATTTTTAAAAATTTTAAATATGTTTTTTGCAAAGCTCAACTTTTATAATAATCAATACTTGACCTACTACATTACACATCTGTATTTCATTAGGCATAGTTTTTTCATCCGGTGGTCAAACGGAAGAAGAAGCTACAGTCAATTTGAACGCTATTAACCAATACGATGGTGTAAAACCATGGAGATTAACTTTTGCATACGGTCGAGCATTACAAGTAATGTCAAATTATTTAAAATCAAGTAATGTAATACCTATCTCAAAGTTCAAACTGAACAAAATTATATTCTTCTCTAATACTTTCAAGGCTTCCGCTCTCAGAGTTTGGGCTGGTAAACGTGATAATGTAAAAGCAGCTCAAGACGAATTTCTTAAACGAGCTAAAGTAAGTATCTATACGGATCAACCTATCACAATTATCCACATTTTCGGATTTCTAAATCAAATGCAATGTAATGAATATTTTCCTCCTTAAAATTAGGCAAACGGAGAAGCTGCCCAAGGTGTATATCAAGGTCAAAGTCAAGGCCAAGGTCAATCGGGCCAACAATGTGTTGGTGGTTACGCTGCCGGCTGTCGTGTTGGCTCTTCGATGCCCCCAAGTTCCAAAACTTCACAATTCACGGCACAGCACAAATTCGGAGATCGAAAAACCGCTCCTTCCAGAGGTGGAGGTACTGGTGGAGGCCCTTCATTGTTTGCAGGCGAAGATGATTGTTGCGGTGGTGGTAGAGCTCCTCGTCGGTCGAGTGGTAATACCAATACTATGCCTAAACAACAATACAGCCCTCGTGGATATAGCCCGAAAAGTCCACGATTCAACACCAACACCGGTCAACGATTTACCGCTTCGAGAACCAGCGGACGTTTTATGCATCCCATGAATGAAACAGATACTTCCCGATATGCAGATAATATGGGGCCTGAAGGTTCACGCTATGGTTCTAAAGATTGTTCCAGATATAATGTCGCAAATAACTCTAACGTTGATCAAGATATGATGGGTATGATGCCAAAACCAATGGATCAGGCTGCCGAAACAACTACAGGTCGGTCGACGAATTAACAAGTCTAAATCGGAATTATCCGTTGTGTGTTAAATTAGCTGCATTTTTTTTATTTTACACCTAAATTCAGAAGTCAAAAAATATTGTTCGAATTCTATTAAACGTAACTGAAGTATAGACTATTGTGATTCTTTTTTAACAAACTGATGAGAAATCGATTTTCGAAATGGTATCTGTAGGTATACCTACTTTCATCAAACATCGATAGGTAGGTACCACAAATTAGTCATTAAAGCACTGAACGATTTATCTTCACAAGAATTTAGAAAAAATACAACAATTTTATGTACAACGAAAAATAAATATTATTAGATAGGTATATAGGCACTTGAAACACATATTTAAAAAATCATCCCAAAATTTGGAAAAAATTTCTCAAACGATTAATATTATTACATGAAAATACGAAGTTACTTTGGTAGTGAACGAGAAAAAAATCGACAAAAATACTTGTCATTATTTGCTTACTTCTTCGAATATCTGTAGTAATACCGACCTCTTCGTTCGGAATTCGGATAACACCTAGCAATAGCATTTCCTGTATAGCCTGGTGGGCAAGAACACGTTGCTACATGATTTTGCGCGTTGCAAATGGCATCAGTACCGCATTGATCAATGCAGGTGGGTTTGCATTCGTAATTTATGCAATTTTGATCTCCTCTACATTCACCGTCTGATTGACATTCTCCTCTTTGACAGGCAGTTAAGGCATTTCCGACGTAACCAGGTAGACATGTGCAAACAGGTCTCTCTTTACCTGTATTATCATGTCCTGGCTGACATTTGGCGTTGGCACCACATGGATTTGGTTCACACAAATCATCTAAAAGTACATAATTAGGGTAGATATTTGTATCGATGGAATGAAAGAGTACGTATGATCTTTTCCATTTAAAAAATTGTACACTCACATGGTTCAAATGGCCTGCAGCGAACAAATGGATCACCGGTCATGTCTCTTGGACAACTGCATATGGGGGTGGCACCTCTAGTTTCACAATTGGCATTTATTCCGCATACGCCACTGCAAACGTTCACACATTTATCGCCCAAGCAGGTTGGTCGATCGGATGGGCAATCGCGGTCAGCTAAACATTCAGCCCTACAAGATACGTAGGGATCTCCGAATGTACCCTGGAAAATTGCATGAAAAATTAGGAAAATTATGCTCTCAAATTAGGTAGGTACTTATTAAATTAATACCTGAGGACAAGAGCAAACTGCTCTGTGGTTATGAACTTCGCAGAGAGCTGTAGATGCACAGAGACCAGGCTTGCAAGCAGCAGAGCACTGATAATTTTGGCATGTTTGTGAGGGAGCACAATCGTAATCAGAATCGCATTCGTGTTTACAGGCAGACAAAGGCGAACCTACGTAGCCTGGTAAACAAGTGCAGACGGGTATAGAGTTCTTTACTTCACACCTTGTATTTATACCGCAAGGACTTGGATGACATAATTCTTCTACGAAAATAGAAATGAAAGAAATAATGGTCGAAGTTAATTATACAGCATTTAGTAATTTCAGGATGACAAACTGTCAATTGAATTTACCTGGATCTACTCTTCTGCAACTGACGAGTGGATCTCCTGTGTAATGTGGAGGGCATGAACATACAGCTACGTGATTGCGAGGATTACATTCTGCATTAACGCCGCAATGTCCACTGCAGGCACTGACGCAGTTGTAATCTCTACAGTGTTGAGAAGGACCGCAGTCAGCATTATCTGAAATTGTTCTCATGTAAGAATTATGTTGGCGATACGGCGTTGATGAACCAGAGTCATGAATTCTTACCTTCACATTCTCCTCGTCGACAGTATGACAGAGGATTTCCAAAATGTCCTGGCAGACATGAGCACACAGGACGGCTGCTTACAACACGACATTGTGTGTTTGATCCACATGGATTAGGATAACAAGGATCCCCTCCAATCATTCCTAAAAAAATGGAAAAAATCATTAGATATGTTTCAAATATTGAACCCGACAGAAATATACCTATTAGTCACATTTTTATAAAGAATTGACATCGTCATGTGAAAGGTTTTTTATCACATAACATGGAAACCACATCAAGCAGGTATCAGAAATGGTTTCCAATTCCATATAGTCAAATAGGTACTCACCATGAATGAAAGGAATGATGGCAGAAATGACCAAAATTCTGAAAACCTAAAACATATAATAAATACGTACTTATATAAGTTACCAAGACAGAACGTGTTATTGACTTGTGCAGGTCGATGGAAAAAAATATTATCATAAATAAAATTTCGTTCAAAACACCTTCGTCAGTCAAGATCAAGTTCATAACCTTGAACGGATTGACACAAATAATTTGCATTTCTGCGTAGGGGTTTAATGATCATTAAAGTAAGTATCTCACTGTAACCACTGGATACTTTACGAAAGCCATTAGAACAAGTGAGGAGGGAGGTCTTTTCCGTACGTAGATACAGACATAGATGTACATGTGCATGTTTTTAATTTTTGGAACTGATGTAAGTGTTTTTCATTTTCAAGACGAATATCTACTTGCTTCGATATTTGAGAAAATAAAGAATTAGTTCCAAGTAAACACGTTTAAAAAATACGAATAACTGGTACACACGACCTTCAAAATTTGTTACAAGGTCTGAAATACCATCTTATAAAACTAGAATAATAGAAATGAAGAAATAGAAAATTTTTAAATGTTTTTATTTGGAATTATCCAGTTTCCTGTCTGTCATAACAAATAATGGCCATCTAACTCAAAAGGTTAATGGTGGGTTGTGATATGGTTGTGATCTATCATTTTCAAAATTTATCTTGTTTATGTACCTATCTACTACCTACCAGGATGGCCATATCATATTCAACTCCTGAACTTTTTTGCTCTCATCCCCAAAATTGTTTTTTTTTTTTATGAGAAAATAATTCCATATTTCTAATTTTTTCCCTAACCGAGTCTCAAGTGGTGCTTCCAAGCCTCCATTTTTAAAAAAATTGAATGAAATAATTTTTTTTTTGATTTTCTTTATTCAAGGCCCTCCTAGTATTCCCACTGATTAAAAATAACAAATAAAATTTTCAGAGTTTTAGGGGTCTAAATTTTAATTTGCTATGGCAAATAACGCCGAAATTGAACTTTTATTACAATCTTTAGTCTAAATTTTAGCCTATTTAATGAGTACTGAGTAGCCTATTTTCTCATTGGAGGGGATACCAGAAATTTGAGAATAATTTCAAATAAAATGGAGAGTATTAGGCAGAAATAGAGAAAAAAATCATAGATTAAAAACATTTCAACACATTTTTTAATTTTTTTAAAAATTGGGAAGAGAGTTGGCACAACTTATTTTGTATTTGGAGGGCTAAAACATTGTAGGATTTATTTTTTCATAAAAAATAACTTTTGAAGGTGGGAGCAAAATAAATTAGAAAACATTTTTCAACCAAGTAGGTATAAATAAAAACTACCCTAGTACCTGCTACCTACCTACCGAACCTTTGAATTCTGAAAGTTTCCGAGTCTTGTTTATATCATAAGTGGGTAGGTCTGGGTACCGAGTATGCCTACCAATTCGTATTTTATAATGATCGAAATGTTTATGATTTATGAGGAAGTTGAGATTACAGGATTCTTCATTTTAGACATTACCCACCACTTAACGAAGGCCATTAAAATAATCGTGACTTATAATAATTAAATATTAAATTGTTTCTAACATCTTATGTAACCCTAATATAATTATATAATAAATTATTTTTTAATGCAGATAACATCAAAAAAATTAGCAAAGATTTATACCACTGGACCCAGTACAATTTGCAAACCATGGGTTTTCAATTCCCATTTTTTATAAGCAAGAAAAAAATTTTAATCAACTATCACCTTCTGCTTCTACCCTTTACACACTGACTCCAACGCTTCCATTAACATCGTCCAACCAATTTCCAACGTGCTCACCCCCAGCCTTACTAGTCAGCGCACAAACTGAGTCAGCAAAAAACATCTATTTTGAACATCCTACTATTTCAGCCCATAATGAACTGGTGATTACAAAAATATTAAATCAACAGAATAGGCGAAGTTGATAGGTAGTAAACATATTAAGGTTAAATCACCTACGCATGTTTTTATAATATGTTATCATTTCCTAATTACTGCTTATGCTTATTGTTTAAATATTTTAAAATAAGTATGATTCAAATACTCATACATGGTATGGTACAGTACATCTCATTGCTTCTTCGTGTGATTGTTTTTTTAAAAATTATAATATGATTCAGGCGGTTCACCTTGAATAATTTTTGGAATTCGAAATGAATAGTTCCACGAACACGTGAAAAGGGTTCATATGCAAATAATTTTGGTTTTCTTTTTTCTTTTTTCAATTTATTACCTACGTTTCGAATTTTTATGCATCTGCTAACTTGAGTTGAACATAGGTACCTATCAATGTAAGTTTGGTACGTGTGCCAATAGTTGAATCTAATACTTTTAAATCATTTTTTTAAAAACTTGTTTGCAAATGTTTATGAATAATTCATACCTATAAAATTTCACTTTTATCCATAAAGAAATTTTATCTATTTTCAGTCGTTCTTTCAGATTTTTTTTGGAATAAAAAAAGCAAAACTTATCAATAAATATCTACTTACATAGGTATTTAACATTGTGAAGGCATGATCACATTAACGTATGAAGAAAATTTAATAATGGAAAAAGACAAACGAATAAATTCAAAAAATTGATATAAAAATTAAGTACCTATAGAAAAAATATGAAAACCCAGAAAAAAAGTTGCCAATAATTCACCTATTAGCGTGCTTTTCATTCGACGAATTTTAAAATTACTTCCGTCACCTTCGCTTTTCTTGATATTCGTTCACTCAAAAACCAAAATTAATTGAATTTATCACTGATGAAAGTTTAAAGCAAATAGCAAAAATTATATTACTATTGCAACATTTGTAAAAAAAAAAAAAAAAAAAAAAAAAAAAAAAAAAAAAAACGCACTTACCTAATACCCATATTTAGTAAGTTAGCTTGGTTTCAGGGGGAGGGGAAGAAGGAATGATAATATTTTTAAACCTTTAATCCTATTTTTGTAAAAACATATTTTCATATGGCTATTTTTAAAAAGTTCATCCGAATAAACTAAAAATTTAAGCGAAAAATATTCATTATTCGAAATTTTTCTCATGATAGGTAAGTAGATACTAGATAAGCACTTCAATTGATGGATTTGAGTGGCTACTTATTATATTAATGGTGATTGAAAAAAAAATCTCGATTTGGTAACCCACGGGTGGGAAAAATGTATGAATATGGGTATTTTCCCGCAAATTGAACTTCTATTTTAGAATTTAAACACTTAAACAGATTTATTGGTAGCTCCGTGAAAATATTTCGATGTATTTTTTTTTTCAAATTGACAATTTTAAATATCACAATCACTCGTATGATTTTTTTGAATCAATAAAAATTTGGGGATTTCAACTTCAACCCCTTTTTTTTCGCAGTCTCATAAATATTTATAATAAAATTAAAATAGACAAATACTCGCACAGGTATTCAGATGTACTTTGATTTTTAAAAAATCAACGTTATAATCCGATTAAAAACACCGAAAAAATTTCATAATGACGAATAATTGACTATAATAGTACAAAATTGTTACTTAAATGACCACGCGCGTAAAAGCAATACAGTGTATTCAGGTACCTAAGTACATATACCCGAGTTAAGTTAAAACAAACTTGTACTCACCATGATTACAGCCGCACGTTCAAAAAACAATTAAAGCCAGTTGGTTTGGTATAAAACCAATGACTCCTAATCAAAGATCGGTTCATTTTATATGGGAGGATTACAAGGATATTCAGGTGCTCTACTCGCACAGGGTCAACCTCGACCTTTGTATGTTTCTGATTTACCAAACCAGTCGTCATATCCACTCCCAGATTTTAACACCTACATAGTTTGTTCTCTAAGCACATTATTTTTGTTCCGGTTCATCTCAGTTAATCCATTTTAAATGATGCATCCAATTATGGGAATTCTGCAAATAATATCTATCGTTGAGTAAGGCATGCGTTACTGGTAGTTGCTCATAACAATCGTTTCTAAATTTCAAGGCGATACAGCGTGGTAGCTTCTCGCGAATCTTGATATGCTACCTTAACCTTACGTAATAAAAAAGTGGTTTTTTTATGCATTACTTTTGATTTTAAAAAGGGTTATTGACTGTTTCTACAATTCGTCCAGTGTAACTTTAAACTAGTATTTGTGTTGTTCCGTGGTGTCACAGTTATTCATGATTTAGAAATCAAATTTAATTAATTACTTCCTACTTTTCAATTTTCTAACAACATTGAATTATTAAATGTGGGTACCTATTTAAAATTTCATGAAAATTGAAAACCAATCTTTAACAAAAGATGAGGTACCTACTCGTACCTATTATTTGTCTTTTATTTTGCCTCATCAGATTAATTTCGTTATTTTATCTCTTAAATTCATCGAAGAAAATACCAATAATAACCGTTGAATTAAAATTTTGCAATTTGAATTTATAGACGCCATCAAACTAGAATATGTGGTGTAATAGAAATAAAAATCTCAAGAAATTAGATTTCGTATGCTCTGCGAAAGAAGTATTTGTGTGACATGTTTAGAATATTTACAATCGTACCGATATTATTTTTGGGGTTATTTTTTAATATTAGGAGTTTGGATTACCTAAGTATTATTTATTAAGTACAATATTTCAAGGAATCTTTTGACATGTAATACATATGTCTAAAAAAATTTCTGAATTCAGTGGTCAGTGCCGCCATCATTTTGATCTTTTTCGCGATCTTTTTTTTTTTTTAATAAAAAAAAGATCAGATCAAAAAATTTTGAACAAGATAAGATCAAAGATCGCGATCTTGATCTAATTTTTTCAGATCCGATCTCTTTTTTTCTTGCGATCTGCCCATCTCTGCTAATTATTTATTTATTCATAATCATTTCTGATTGAATTATTAGAGGTATTTCATATCAAGTTGAAAATTTCTTACTGAATACTGCTGTATATACAATATACATATACCTACATAATAGTGTATTTTTTTATGTCATTGATTAATTTTCAACAAATTAATTAGAGATAATATAGAAAATACCATTGTTTTGTTTAATGACGAATTATTGTGAAAATTAAATTGCTTAGAAAAAGAATATCTACCAAGGTGAGTCTTGCGTCTTCGTGAGATCACTTTCATTTTAAAAATTAAATGTTGGAAAATTTATTTAACAAACAAACTCCAGAAAATGGTACCAAAAAATTTAATTAAAAATTAAAATTGACAAAACAAATAAATTAAAATTAAAATTGGACTGCAACTTTTTAATTTAAAAAAAATTAAAACTTGAAACAAGTTACAAATTATTTACAACAGAGCGCAGTTTTGACTACAATTGAAAATGAAGTGCTGCGCTCTACAATACAAAGTTCATACGGAATTTTTCAGTGTTGTTACACAAAACATAAAAATATGGCTGAATTATATTTGGATTTTATTGGCGGAAAAACATTCTTTCAGTGCGTATAATTTTAAAGTTATCCAATCATCTTCAGGCATGTGTTTATAATCGTTCAAGTTTGTTTAGAACTTGGAAAAAGTTCGTGTTATTGTGATGTGATGGTGAAGGCGTGAAATTAGTGCTAGTGCGTTAGTTAAGTATATTTTTTCTTAAAATGAAATGATTTGTGCGTTATTAATGGAATTATTTTGTCGTTTCGCTGATCTTAATTTCGAAGAACATCTTTAATCCGAACTTACTTTCAACCTTTTCTGCGAAGTAAGTTTTTGTTACGTAATGAAATATTGCTTTATCATCTGCTCGCTGATAATGTGAAAAACACGAGTTTCCTTTATTCGAACTTCATTCTCATTAATTAATTTATTGTTATTTTTATATTATTATGATCCAGATAGTTATATTTTATCATTTTAAATGTTTCCCATATGTAGTGAACGATCAGAATTGCCATTTTAAGGTGTGTCCTTGGAATGCTTTTATACTTGTATTTTCTATATTTCAATTAGAACAACCGAGTATTGGTTTACGTTTTAACTTGAATAACAAATTCGCGTTATCTGCTCCGATCTTTCGTTATGACAAATGTAGCACGTAGATTCGTGAAAAGTAGTTGTTAATAGGTCATTTCATGAATTTTCTGAACATGTGCATCGTATTTACGAATGTTATGTTTCAAGCTTGGTGACGAGTATTCTATCGCCCTGAAATGTTTTACAATCAATTTTTCGTAATAGAATTGTAATCGTAAAATTATGCATTTCCGTATCTCAGATGGTTATATTACGAAAATCGAGTATTTTCTCATATTTATTTTGTATGTGTGCTTGTTTATGTAAAGTACATGTGATCAAAATGAAACCTTATCGTTCGTATCAACTTGAAAAAGAAAAATTTGTGTGTTAATTATTAATAAATGCACCCCGAGTTACTCAGTGTGAGTGATTTCATTGGCGGATGTATTATTGATAAAAATATCGTAAATTGGTGCGCCACTTGTGTAGAACATTCTTCGAGGGTCTCTTATCGTCATTGATTGTTTATTGAGAGAATGTTCGGTCATTTCCGTTGATAAATTTCTATTCTGTGACTTCATATGTTTCAAAACACGTTTTTTTCAAAAGCAGTAGCTGTGCAAAAAATGGTCATTGAATTTAAGTCAGTATTTAGTTTCGAATTTTTTTGTTTAAAAAATCAAATATTTTTATCAAAACAGTACCACAGTGGTTATATTTCCCTCACGAGGAGTTATCAAATACTTCACTTTTCATGGACGCAACGTAACCTCATTAAATTAATTCCTCTCTAACTGAAATATTGTTGTGTTAAACGTTTCGAAAAGAAATTCGAGACAACGTTACGAAAGACGAAATTTTTATTTATCTAATAAACTTCATAAAGGATGAAAAAACTTTTCCACAAAAACGTTGTAATATTATTTCTACCTGGTTAGCGCTTTTCTGCTGTGAAAACAACGGCTCTAAATTATGAAAATCGTAAACAATAATATTTGCAAATTATTTTCCTTCCTTTACGACCTTGAAAAATAACATTTTCATTACTTTGGAAAATTTGTTATTCTTGACAGCTGCCTATCGACATTTTAATCATCTGGCTATATTTGTTAATTCCTTAAAAGAAACAAAAAGCTGTGAAGGGGAAAACTTGAAAAGCGTTTAAGGAAATAATTTCTTTATCAATTATCGTTAATTTTTTTCAACAATAATTGATACTTCTTTTAATGCATAAAATTAACGATAAGCTCAAATCTGGCAAATCATACTATCAGTTATCGATATCAATCATTTTTGATCATTATTAAATATCATTTCGAAAGTTTTTTGCGCATTTTCAACGACCCAGATAAAAGAGATGAATTTGGCGCCAAAGAGCCGAAATAACCGTTATGTAAACAATTGAAAAGTGTTTTTTATAAGTAGAGGGCAAGTCTTTGTTTTGAATTGATAACGAATCGAATACCTTATCAACAAATCGACAATTTCATAAAAATAAGAACACCATTCGAGTGGCTATTTCATTCGAATTCTTACACAACTTTCAAGTATGAAACTTATTCATATGAAGTATCGTTGTACAATGTTTTGGTGTGTAACAAGTGCCTTCCGCTTGATCAAACCAGTTACCGCGTTACGTCACAGATTTTCGAGTAAACTAAAAAATTCTCGACTAAGGTCACCGAACAAAATACACGCATTTGTACAGTTTTTAACTAAACGACGGTTTGCCGAACTACAAATCTTGAGGTCAACGACAACCGAGCATCGTGAAAATAAACGTTAATGCCAAAAATAGTATTTTTCAGCACTAACAATTCCATTTTGAAGTAGCTGTCTTGAATTATTAATTATTCATTAATTACGATTGGGTACAATTACAATCAAAGATTTAGTAATTATGTAACTTCGTATAGCTGATGTATCGAAATAATGATTCGGTTCTATTTTAGACTGGAAGGGAACTGTGTACGACAGAAATTGTTTTCAATAAAAATAGGTAAAGTTGCAAAAATGAGTAGTAGTTTGCTATTAATTTATGAAATTTTTCATAAAATATGGTGTAGTAATTACGAGGACTTTGGCCCATTTAAAATTTTCAGGGTTGGCAAAGAGAATATTCTAATTGAGAATTTGCTCAGCGAGTATTTTCGAGAATATTCTGTGGAAGAAAATGTCCAGAATATTCTTTTTTTTTGTTTTTGGCTTTCAAGTGATTTTTACGAGATTTTTGACAACTTTCGTGATTTTGGGGATATTTTCACAAAATTTTTGACGATTTTAATGAATTTTGAGCTCTTTTTTACATATTTCTGATAGTTTTTGTAAACATTTTTGACGATTTAACTACAAAAATCTCGAAAAAAAAGCCCCCTAGAAAAAAAACAATTGCTCTTGAGACAAAGAGAATTTAAAGTTCTACAATTTTCATCCCTTGCATTTTTTTCGTAGCACCCTTAGTTTGGCCAGAAAATGCATGTTTGTGGGAAATCTACGAATTGAATAATTTCAAAAATGAAACAACTGACTAAAACATCTCGAAAATTAAGTCCCCTAGAAAAAAACTTATATCTCTTGGGAGAAAGATAATTTCGAGTTCTACGATTTTCACCCCTTGCACTTTTTCCGTAGCACCCTTAGTTTGACCAGAAAATCTATCTATATGAAAAACGTACGAAGTCGGTATGGTTTTAAAAATGGTATAAAAACAAAAAAAATAGCATCGATTTTGTAAATGTCCCATAAATATGGATTTTCTCGCCAAACTACGGGTCTTACAAAAAAAATGCAAGGAATGAAAATTGTACAGCTTGAAATTCTCTTTCTCCCATGAGCTATTAGTCTTTTTAGAGAGGTTTGTTTTCCAGATTTTTACAGTCAAAAGTTGTTTCATTTTGGAAGTTATCGACCTTATAAATGGACTACCTTGTATCAACAATTATCCATTAATTCTCCAACGATCAGCTGTTAATTCAAAACAATATATTCGATTATCGCCGAGGAAAACCCATCACGTATAATTAAACTAGAATAAACCGACGCAGTCGATTAGGATTTTTTTCCACATGGAAATGAAGCACCAATAATGTCTCTTTAACCTGAAAATATTCCATCGAACGAATACGTCATGAAAAGTACGTACGATGAGCCGGACAAGTTGAACTAGAACAATTGTAACAAGTTTCAAAGCCACGTTATCTAGTTCGTGAATGTCATACCAGCAGAATTACTTGGAATTATCAGAAAACAATTACATCGAAAGCATATAAAAAAGGGGGCATTGGAGAATTCCTACCTAATGAGAAAACGATCTCGGTCTGGCATCTAGAAAATAACGATTCAGCTGCAGCTTTTTCGAAAACCTATTATGTCTGTTTCATTTCGTATGAAAATACCGAAGCTCGTTTGCTCGTGCGAAAGTACAAGGTTATCGTGCTTCGGAATCATTTTTTTTTTCACGCGTATCATACACAAAAAGCAGCCAATTCTTTGAAAACGACGATTAACTACCTAAGGCATTAGAGAAAGTCTCTTTTGAGAGAGGAATTTTCAAAAAAAAATTCCAACGAAGTTTTTATCAAAGTTGTCTCTCTGTTATGAAGTGAGCCGGGTTGAAAAGTTTGATATTGACATTGAATGTAATAATTACGCATCTTCAAAGGCTCTAGATATTTGTTTCGTCACACTGGGTTCACTTTATGGTATACTTTCAGTAACAAGTTTTTTCTCTTTGCTCTTTGACGCATGTATATAGTCGATCTTTAGGTAACAAAATTCATCAATTTTAACCGTTTTCAAAAAACCTTGTTTACTATACCGACATCACTTGCATATGGGGATAACACGGTTTGTGACACAAGGCTTTACGTAATAGTTTCATTTTCCCTATGTACAGAAATGAAAAAGAAAACTAGTGTTCGGCAATCGGTAGATATTTCGTACTATAAATAACTTTACGCTGTACACAATAACAAAGAACATGCTCGTAAACCGTTGGTCAGTGTTTTGATTATGAAAAGAAAAAACTTTCGTAATAACTTTCTTCTACCCAAAGGTACATTTATATGCACAAATGACGATTACGTTTCGTTCCATGTCAATAACCCAGCACACAATCCCAGCCTTAATTTTATTATCATCTTTGAGGCTTGGAAAACGAAATTATCTCGGAGAAGAAAACACTCTACAAGGTTCGAATTTGAATACAATTTACCCAGGTACTTGGATAGGTATCTAGGGTACATTCGAACGTGTTTTAAACCGATGTGAAAGTATTTAGGTGTAAGATGAATCAACGATTTCCTGCGACGAATTCCAAAATGAACAAAGGATTTTTAAACGGTCCCTGTTTGAGAATAATAGAAGACCTTTCGATGTAACTGTATTCTAAGTATTTTTACCAAATTCCTACCTCTTGCTCGGTCCACATTCGCGACGCCATTCTTATCGAGTCAACACTCACGTTCGTCGAAAACCATCGACCTTTTTTTTTCGGCCAAGATTACCTTATACATTGTGCGACCCGCATGAAATATGTACCTATTTCATAAAAGAACGAAATTAAATTCGTCATTAAACGATTAATCAGCGTTTTAACGTCATGTACCTACGTACAATGTACCGTTTAATAACCCTGAGGAACGAACGGTTCGAGAAATTAAAAACATTACCTGCAATTTGCCAACTTATAGATATTGGATTATATCATCAGATAGATATTTAAATTCTAAGCATAAACCGACGCGTTAATTTCTCAGATAAGGATTTTTTTTTTTCGTTGTACGAATCACGGTGAGAATTTCATGAAATATCGAACCTCATGTAACCACCTGTTTGTGTACTCTTCGATTACGTTGGTACGTATTGTAAATCTACATAAATGTACATGCACAGCTTGACTTTTCTGACACCGTTAACTCGGGAGGTCATCAATTTAATAAAAGGCTTCATATCTTTAAAGACGTATAGCGTTTCGTACGACAAACGAAATCTATTTGATGTTGAATTTTATCGATACTTTTACAGGTAGTGACTCGAAGTAAACGATGAAATTATTGTTCGCGTGCCAAAAACATAAAGGTAAAGGGATTAACGGTACGTCGAGTTGGTATGTTCGGTATGAAAGAAAAATAAAATGTAGGAATTTTTCAAGCCAAATCGTTAATGCGAAAACAATGTGCGAACAAGTTACGATTAATTTACTTTGTTTTTGTTGATTGAAAAAAAATGTACTGTGGTAGAGTAAATGGAAAATAAGTGTCGTTAATTGGGAAAATACTGGGATTTTGATGTTTCAAGAGTCGCATACTCTGTTCCTAACGGATTGATATCTTTTTATGTATATTTTCATTTTTGTAATATAACTCGAGAAGGACTGCATTTTGGAAAATTGTCATAATTACTTTTTTGGAAGAGAATAGAAATAGCTTTCGAGTGATATGATTACTTTTTTATTTCGTGTAATTTTTGGTATAAATCATTGGGATCATTGCATCGAAAAAAATTCAAAAGGTATAATTTACTTCTTTTTCAGAAACAAATTGAAAAAATTCATTTTGATTAGGTATCTACGGAAATGGTTGATCTCATAGGTTTTCGGGTATTCATTTTTGTTGAATTGACTACTTTTTTGAACTGATGAAAAATTCATTAGAAATGAATTAGAATTGTATTTCAGCACTTTTGTACTCAGGAGAGATCTGGTAGATGAAATTAAAAAGTTTTCATTGCATCATGTAGACTGAAGTCAGGTTATTGCCCGAGGTCATTTTCCACAGAGAAAATCAAAGTTTCATACAAAAAATAGAATCAGATCAAAATTATCTACTTTCATTTTCCTTTGTGAGAGTTGCTAAAAATTGAAAAGATTTCCCTCAACCACTCCGCCTTTAAAAATAAGAAGAGATGAAGTACAAAATTTTCAATTTCATCCCTCTCCCATTTCTTCTAATTGCAATATTAAAAAAAGTTATGATTTTGAGTTTGTAATTCAGATATTGTAGGGCCTCAAATGACCCAAAATTAAAAATTTTCATATTTTATAAAATAATAAAAAAGAGATTATGAGAGGATTTTCGATTTGAACAGAAAATTCACTCAGAAAATCTGATTTTAAAGGTTTTCAGACTGAAAACAGCAAATTTTTGAATTAAGTGAATATTAGCATAAAATATGCGGTTGCGATGACCAAGCCTGCAAAAAAGTCACGAAATTCCGTCATGCTTACTTTAAGACATTTTATCTAATTTTTTTGGGCTTAGAAAAATTTTCAGATTTTCATTGACTTTTTGGATTTGAAAAATTTCAGAAATAATGTTGATTTTTAGACATTTTATCAAACGAACACTTTAAAATTTTTGGATTTAGAAAATTTTAGAAATCACACTGACTTGCAGACATTTTGTCAGACTATTTTAGATTTTCTGGATTTGAAAAAATTTTCAGATATCAAATGATTTTTTGGACTTGAAAAATTTCAGAAATTCTGACTTTCTCGATTTTGAAAAATTTTGTAAAATGATCTGTTGACTTTTGAACTTGAAAAAATTTAGATTGTTTCAAAATTTGACTTTTAGACAGTTCACGAGACGTGATAACATTGTCTCCGACTCTTCGAACTTACAATTGGATAAAGTTAGACATTATGTCAGACTGGAATGTGCACTTCAGTTTGACATAGCATAAAGAGCAAAAGCATATTCTATATTATACATTTTCATGGATAGAAGGAAATTAAAATTATCATAGGGGATCCAGGAAGGGCATTTTTTGAAAGATTAGATGAATATTTTTTTTTTAAATATTCATTTACTGTTTTTTTCGGGCAGGAATTCATGAAATATTTGCACAATTTGGCTTTTGGAGCAAATTTAAAAAAAATGTTACTCCTTAGCAATCACCCTTTCGAAATTTTCATCTCTGATTCTTGTGTTAAGATCAAGGTAAGGATGAAAATTTTTCGTTCGTCGCTTGTGAAGAACTTTCAGGTCACTTTTAGAGTAATTTGTTACTATTTTGCATGTTAGTCACTTTTTTTCACTACTTTCCCAAAATGGTCACTAAAGTCACTTTTTCCAGTTTTTTTCCCGATGTCTTATTGACAGACAACAAAAAAATAATAAATTTTGAAAATGTCTAGAAAAAAATTTTTGCCTGTTTAACGTTTCAACTTGAAAATTTATAATTGCCGTATTCCGATTTTTACGCTGTTTTTTCCTAAGATGAAAAAATCAAAAATTTGTGCCATTTTGTTGACTAGTTTTTTTTTCCAAATGACTGACAACAAAAAATTTGCTCGCAAAAAACCGGAAAAATTCTGACCCCAAATTTCTCTTAGTGGGTTTGGTTTTTAGTCACTTTTTCAACATTTTTGGTGTCATTAAAGTCCCTAAAAAAAATTAAAATGAGCACAGGGATTGTCATTTTTCAAAAAACATTGGTTACTCTTGAAAGCTGATATCCTTTACAAATTTTCAGTTCAAATCGAAAATCCTTTTGCAATCCTTTCATTTTTTTTATATCATAAAAGTAAAAAAATTCACAATGTTGGGACATTTGAGGCCCTAGAATAGTAGGTAATTTCAATTAAATCCTGTTTCCTGTGTAAAATTTCAAGTTTCACTGGTGAAAATAAACTTTTGCATAAACTTGATTTCAATCCACACCATGCAATGAAAATTTTTACTTTTCATACATCAGATTTCACCTGAGCACTGAAAGGGTTGATAGACTTGCCTAAAAGATCTTATTTTCGGTATCACAGTACATTGGACTTGATTATGGGTGGAGGGCGACGGAGTAGTTTGCCTCAGTTGTTTAAAAATAATAATAACACATGGTAATTTAGAAAATTTGACCTCAGTTTATAGACATTACATTACAAAAAAAAACTGAAATGATTTAATTAACTAACCTTTATATAATATGAAGATAGTATAACTCAAATCGTCATAACGATCTGACGATGACAAAATACCATAAAATAGGGCCATTTCGAACAATTACGACTCATACAAAAATGGCCACGAAAGTCTGCAATTCTGCATCCATATTAGGTTCTAGTCTCTGGCCACGTTGAAAACCTGATTCGTATAAAATGAACCGATTCTTCATCTCGACTCGTTGAAAATTTTTCACCATCACGAAGTAATCCATTTGGTTCACCTAACGGAGAATTTTTTTTCCATCAATAATCTGAGGATGTACTGCCCTTCGACATTGTTCATTTGCAGCCCATTTCATTATGTATCTGTATCACTTTGTTGTCAAATCAATACGTCCATTTGTATCTATATGTAAGAAAATATTATGCAGTCGATAAGAATGAGTGATTTCATTTGCATCCGATGTATAAATAAAATGCAATAACCGGATCTGGAATAAAATTAACAAATTTCGAGGTGTAACCGAGCTAGTGTACCTAATGGTCCATTACGGCAATGAAAATTCATCGAATGAAACCAAGTGTACGACCTTCGATATTAAATTTTCTAGGGTAAAAATAATGTGCAGGGCTAATTGTTTTTTTTGTCTATTTTTATCAATGCAACGTTGCCAATAATCTGATTATCCCGAAAAATTCACTTGTCGAGTGGAAAATTTCGACTGAATATTTCACACGATTATTCCAATGTCAATATAATGATGGTATCATTGATAAGAAACAAATATTACATTATAATGTGTACTTATAACTAAGCCAACCTTTTCGGACACAGTCTACTTGTAAAACTTTAACCGCGGCCGCATCGATTTATTAATTATACAAAATTATATGATTAATAAGTATACTCGGTCACGGTCGACGTAGTTTGTCCTTCCTTTACGATGTAAAGCGATCGAAAATACATAATATGCCTAGAGTTTACATTTCCTAAATAAGGCTACCAATTACGTCGCGTTCGTATCGAAAACGTTCCATCTCCCAAGTCTCAACAAAATTCGTTGGAAATTTTCTCTTCATAGGTTCGTTCGAATAGCTATTTGTTCAAATCATCGATCAATTTAATTAAATTTTATCCGCGTATTGCATTTCCCTGCCAGTGAGATCATAAACCATACGTCATTTGGTACACTATCCACGTCATATTTCCATTCGACACCTGCCATAACCTATGGCACTTGCAATATGAAGCTTTCTCCGCTGCATAAATTATTCGGCGTTTATCTAATATACTTATAAGAGGTACATTCGAATAAAATAAATTATAGAAAATCCGTTTCGCCGGTTTATCGATAGGTGGTCATATCGTGTTGTCTAGACTGGTTATATTTAGATTTAGAACCAACCTTCTTTCGTAGGTCCAGGTAGATACTTGGAGCATCTGTTCTGAGGCAATGATTCTTGACTTAAGAAACTTCAAGTAGACTCGATTTTACCAAATACCAAAAAATTGAATTCTTTAACTTGAAAATGTTTTTCCCCGTCAAGTTGAGTCTCCGTAAATTTGATGCTCTTCAAGACTTCAACATTGGTCATTCAATTTTTTTTAAATGGAAAACCTGGTTTTGGCATTGAACGATAAGAACAATTTCACGAGCTTGAAAAACACAGATTTGCGAACTTAAAATTATTCCGGGGGAATAGAAAACATCCTCAAATCAAAAAAACAACTATTCAGGTCGATGCAGAAACTCAAATTACACCTAGGAACACACGTGACAGCTTTTGTTTAGGATGGGAGGGTTTGGGGATCTAAAACTCGAAAAACAGTGTTTTTTTTCAAAAATTACTCCTTTTTGAGGCACCGTAGCTCCCCTCCTGAATGACCTAGAGCACTAAAAATTTCTATGGAGAGTTTTCAACTCAAAATGAACAATATATCAAAAAATTGGAAAAATCGAAAAACATTTCAAAAATCCTCTCCATCCTATTTCACAGCATAGGACAATGACCACGCCCATTTGGAAGGTGGCCACACCCCGATAGGAGGAGCTAATCAGGAAAGAGGCCACGCCCACAACAGACTGATGCCAGGATCCGGAATGAAAGGACTACTCAGTAGCAAGCAATTTTACCTCTGACGAGGCTAGATGAAATTCTGGCGAAATATTATTTGATTTTGGTATTTTGACTTTCTACCCATAATATTTAATTTATTCACACTATGACTGTAATAGATGAAAAACAAATTCTGTTCCGGTTTTTGAGTTCCATTCGTATCGATGGTCATTTTTCTGCTAACACGATTTCGCACATCTAGAGACGGAGTAATAAATGTCTTTTTGAGTATAATCTTTTGATCGTTTCAGGTGATACAACACATTTTTAAAAATCTCAAAGCCTCTACATTTCAAAAATATGAATGGTTTTAATTAACACTATTTTTGTTTCTTCAATATTCAACTTTGAAAAAAAACATTTTGAGGCATGACATTTTAATTTCTAGAAAGCTTCTCTGTATCGAGTCATTGACCAGGGATAGTGGTTTGAACCCATATGTTCCGGGTTCGGGTTCGGGTTCGGGTTCGGGTTCGGGTTCGGGTTTTGTTCCGTTCTGGGTTCGACGTAACAATCGGATATTTTCGGGTTCGGTTCGGTTCGGTTCGGTTCGGTTCGGTTCGGTTCGGTTCAGTTC
>FIZU01060926.1:0-17718 GCA_900064475.1 Pseudococcus longispinus
GGATTATCCGCCCTCGTGTGTCGGATAACCCGAAAGAAAGGGCGGATAAATTTAGGGCGGTTAACCCGGATGGCGGATAACCGAGCAGCGGATAAACGAGCTTCTACTGTATTCGTACCTACGAGTATCAATGGGCTCTTCCTCGAATGATGCTTCTGTTAAACGGTTATAATCGAAAAATTTGGCGCATTCCCAGAAAGGTACACAACTGCAGGGAGATTGGCTATGGTCTGATGTTTCCGGAGGTGAATCTGTTGCTAATGACGATGCTGGCGGATTTGTTCTACAGCACACCTTACCGTCACCGCATCGGTCTCTGATTATTTCAGAGCAGGAATAGCCAAAAAAAAGTCCCCGTTATTTCTATACTAGGTATCCATTAAACTATAAAACATAGAATATATGTGCTTTTGAAGTTCAAAAAAGTCTGACAAAATATCTAAAAGTCATCGTCATGGAATTTCGTCAGGGTTTTCGCGGAATTACCCATAGCAAAAGCATATCACATGCTAAAATAAGACTTAATGTAAAATTCTAAAAATTATTTATCATTTTGGTAAAATAAGGAAATCAACTGACCCGAGGTACCTGCCTACATCATTCAGCTTATCAAAACTTTCAATCTTCAAAACCAGCACTTCCAATTAGCAAACTATGCAGGTACATACAAGTACCTACCCTATCATTCAGCTCATCAAACCCGAACATTAATTAATACGTACTGATTATCGGCTGCCGTCACATTGATCACGTTATTTTGATCGCACAAATGGAAAACCACGCATTGGCATTGTTCTTCAGTATTTCCATTCCTGGTACCATTGTTGGCCACAGATTTGACTTCAGACAACAAAGATGATTCAATTGACAATGAAGCTGCGATCGCTATACCAATCGAAGACACTAGCACCAGAACCGACACTATCACAGAATGGTTATCATGCATATTGTGAATATTATAAACTTTAGTCAACTTAAGGGATAATCGCGTATTCAAGATGAAAAATTTCTGTAGTTGATTCCCGTGATTGACGGTCGCCGCTTCGGTGATTAGCAGGCGTATGATTGTATGTAAGTACCTACCATCCTTCGTTGGATATAGTTTGCTATTTATAATGATGAGAGAATAGGCTACTTCGTTAAAATTCAACGCCGCACTGCACGCTTCCCATATAAGCAAAAAATTACATTTCGCTTTAGTGGATAAGTATAGTAATAAAACAAAACACGTGTTGTCGAAAAAAAATCGGTTTCATTCAAAAACATCAAACAGGTTATTCAACGGGGAAAACCCAACACGAATGAAAGACTAACGTATCACGAAGGCCACTTACCAGCTTCCAAAAACTGAAAAGTTATCCAAAGCTATTTTAGTTCTACAAATGATTAAAGTGATACCAGATAACAGAATATTAATGTAGCAACCAAACAGATTTAATTTTATAAATTAAGGGCAACGTTTCTACAGGGGTACACATACCTAAATCAATTTCCTGCATCTGAATCCATTTTTCAAGTGGATTTTCTGGCCAATCTAAGGGTCCTATGAAAAAAATGCTAAGAACCAAAGTTATAGAACATAAAATTTTCTTTCTGCTAAATGGCAATAGTTTTTTCTTGGGAGCTTAGTTTTTGTGATATTTGCAGTCAAAGTTTATAATGTAAAAAAATCGTATGTAAATGTAACTTTGGTTCTTAGCATTTTTTTCGTTGAACCCTTGATTCGGCCAGAAAATCCATGTTTATGGGAAGAAAACACTGGGCTGCAAATAGGGAAACTAACATTTGGGCATTCCTGTATTAACATAGTGTGGTACTGGTATACTTAATTATTTGTACCAATTAAGTACAAATCTTACTGTACTAATGGAAAAGGTGAGCGAATACCCAACTCGTGCACTTGTCCTACTAGTTAAGTAATATACTATTGCATCTATTTCACGACAAGATCTATCACGTACCAACTACCAAGCTCTTCAAAAGTGCATAGATAACAAGAGGGTAAATTTAGGTATCAAAATAGTCGAGGTATATTTACAATTTTATAGGTATGCATTGAAATAATGAAATTATTATATACCTACCTAGACTAAAATAAAACACACGATTGCATATTGAAGTTGCTCAAACTGTATTGGTAGGTAGGTTGAATTATTCTTTGAATCATTATACATGGAGGCGATAATTTTGTTGAAAAAAACAAAAGTATTAAAAATCAATTTAACACAAAGTCATTACGTGTTAGTCAAGTATGATAATTAATACAATCAAGTACTCATAGGTACCCATTTCAATACTTATCTACTCTAGTTGTACTGGGAAAATACAACCACCCAAGTACAAAAATAAAGAAACACATTAAGGTCTTAACACAGTCATAGTATTAATTTCAGTAGTAAGCCATTCGCTATTGGCTTCCAAAGACGCGTAAATACTTGGAATATCGGCAACACAACCAAATCCCCACGAGAAGATACCGACTTGAATGAATTTATTTTCGTTCGATCTCGTAGCACAAAACAATGGTCCACCCCCATCGCCCTGTTCAACAGATTTTCCCATTCGTGGAATGAAAGAGAGTCAGAATCATTAATGCTCATTTTATATATTCCAGTCACTTACCCTGCACGAATCGAATCCTTTTTCTCCTCCTGCGCATAAGAAGCTGGAATCGAGAGTGAATTTTGTACCCAATTTGGTCGTACGTAGTTTTGATTGGCATTCGTCACGATTGACAATGGGTAATTCAACTTTCTTCAGTTCAAGTTGCATATTTTTATCAGCTGAATGAAATCAAATCATGAATATGCTGATGTAATCAACGGGTTTTTCGGAAACCATAATCACACTTACCGATGTTCGCCTTTCCCCAACCAGCAACCCAACAGCTGGTAGGTCTGTACAAATTCGGTGCTTCAAAAACAGATCCAACTAAGGGTAGGCAAATTCCATTTATATGTGAATCATAACGGAATGGTTCGTTAACCCTCAATAAAGCCAGATCATTATATAATCGTTTGGGATTATACTTCGGATGTATCTTAATGGCATTCACAGTTCGATCTTGATGAGGAATAGTCTCATTCTCATTACCGATCATATGTTCTCCAGCACGAACTTTCAATAAAGTCATATTTATATTGCTGTGAGTGGAAAGCATCAATGTATTCGTAAGTAATGAGTTAACAACGAGGAGAAAAATTTGCAGATTTCAGTAAGATAAGTTGGGATAACTGAGCTACCGGGGTATCTGAGCCAGACGCTTTTCAAAGTCCCCCAAAACCATCTTGACGAAATTTGATGGTTACCATACATTCAGTTTTTTTGCACCTAAAGAAGCAGTTATGGTGGCATGCGCTACCTTTTACTGTCAGCGCAAGGGTAGTAAAGAGTGGCGAGTGCAATAATATTTTACCGCAAGTGTTGTAAAAACATTAGCCAGTTACCCCAGCTTACCGTCTGCACATCACTTACTTGACACAGTGAGCAGCCGTCAACACCAAATAAGGAGACAATAACGAAGCAGTACATATTAATTCAACATTGGCAAAAGATTCATTTGTTCGGAATAATGCCACCATCCATGGGAATTCACCAAACCTTGTTTCAGTTCCTGCGAATTCACAGTAGTTTTAAATGCTTCTATTTTATGGCATGACAGCAGACTACGTGCAAGCCTAACCTGCCAAGTATGCAGGTAGATACAATTAGATGGATAGGTACGTACTATTTTCATTGGTTCTGATAATATCTATACCCGATCCCATACTAGGAAGAGACTGAAGTTCATCATCAGATGCGCTATTCCCTTTAATGCCACACTCTTGCTCATCAGCATTCCGGCGTACACGTGTGTTACTTGTTGGACACCATAAATCTGGAGGGGTGCACATACGTCTGAAATAGTTATCTCGAGTATAATAAATAATGAATAAGTGGAAGGTGGTAACGTATTAAATAATAGTATTCGTACCCACGAATGTCAATGAGCCCCTCTTCTGATGATGCTTCTGTTGCAAGGGTATAATTGAGGCATTCCCAGAAAGGCACACAAATCAAGTCAGATTGCCTGTTATCTGATGTTCGAGGCGGTGGATCAGTTCTTAGTGACGTTGATGACGGATCCATTCTACAACATACATTAACGTCACCGCATCGGTCTCTGTGTAAAAACAATTTTTGCATTATTTCCAGTCGCTTTTCGTATCTAGTTCGAAAAAAAAACAACTGCCAAGGCGAAGGTCAGTAGGATTATGCACTATGCAGTGTTCACCAATAAGATACCTACTCTATATAAGTACGTAGCCAGCTAACTGCGTATGTTAGTACGCATTTCAGACTAGTTTTGTAAAAATTATTTAAATTGATCGCATAAAAAGCTTATTTATCAATTTCCTGTAGGGTACCTTTCGTAATTTTTCGATTCAAAATATTTCATTTAAAGGAATGCAGTATTGTAGCCTAATAGTCATTCAAGCAGAAATAGTCAAAAAAGTTGATTTTATATAAAGTTCTGAAAAACATCCATTATTTTACTAAAATAAAAAAATGTAGGTACTGAGCCTGAGTGAAATATAGGCAAACATGTTTACAGAAAAACGCATCAAAACATTGGAGTTTCATCTTTTCATCATTTCTTCCAACGTATTCGATTGTCATGAAGTCGTAAAGTCCCCTTGGACAGTGTAACACCTACAGGCTACATCATTCAGCTCATCATCACCAAGTCAATTAAGAGATACGTACTGATTATCGGCTGTTGTCACATTGACCACGTTGTTTTGATTGCACAAATAATAAACTACGCATTGGCATTGTTCTCCGGTATTTGAATTCTTGGTATCATTGTTGACTGTAGAGGCAGACCTCACCTCAGACGACGTAGATGATTTGATCGACGACGGAGTCGTTGTCGTAGCTGCGATCGCTAAACCAATCGAAGATACCAGCACCAAAACCGACACTGTCACTATCACAGAATAGTTACCATCCATATTGCGAATCGATTATATACTACAGTCAACTACACTGATAGTCGCGTACTTAAAATGAAAAATCTCTATACTCGAATCCCGTGATCGTCGGTCGCCTCTGCGGTGATTTGTAAACATATGTAAGTACCTACCTATCTTTTATAGCGCAGAGCTTGTTATTTATAATGATGGCAGAATAGACTACTTGCATTGGTAATTTAGTAGAAATTTAACACCGTACCGCACACTACTCGTACCATGTGAAGAATCACATTTTGCTATAGCAAAGTAGCTTATCTAATCGAAACACGTTCGGAAAAATAAGTTTTATTTAATTTTAGCATTAAACAGGTTATTTGACAAGGAAAAAACAAGACTAATAGAAGACTAATGCACCCCGAAGGCCACTTAGCAGCTTCTAAGAACTGAAAAAAGTATATGTGAGTTGATTTACATTTAGCCTTAGGAGGTAGATAAGTAGATATTCATTGAAATTAATATGGCACTTTAACAATAAGTTAAAAAAGTTGAATATATCGAGGCGATTTCGCCGGGGTTTCATCTCTTTTTCAACTCAACTCCGATTTAAGAAATAATAATAAATCGCAGAATTTGCACGATGACGTGCCAGGGAGTCAGTAATTTGGGCTCGTCCCACGAAGGTCCGATTGAGTTGCCACTTGCCCCCTTGGTGAATTGAAGGAACTACTTCAGCATTGGTGACGAATTTTTTACAAATGTTTTAAATTTTTTTTCGTCCAGGGTTCGTTTAAATAGTACTGGAGGATATAGAAATTGACGATCTCAAATGTTTTCTAGTAATAATTACCTGTTTGTACCAAAAATATACCTACTTGGTGCACAACACAGGAGTTGAGCTTTCAAACTAGTAACACTGCAACACTTACAGTATGTATAGAGTCGATGTACCTATGAAGGTTTGTTTAATTTCCTGACAGTAGGGGTTGAGTTATACTGGACGAAATTTGCCACAGGATCTGCAGTTCAGATGTTAGGCAAACCTATATTCATCAACTAACTATGTATTGCATAGTTATTGGTTTGAAGGCTTTACTCCTGTGCTGGTATACACTACATATATAATTTTTAATAAGAAAAAAGAAACAAAATATCACCTTGCAGTCGTAGGCTAATGAAGTTTATTTCACTGCTCTGTGAAAATGAAACAGTTGATATTTAATAATGAAGTTCGGGTATACCTAGATATAATAAATTACAACGACTTTAAAAACCATTCGTATCAAACAGGATAATGTGTTTCCAAAATTAAATTTCACCATCAACGAATTTATTCAACAAATCCAACATAAACAGCGGACGATTCGAAGGCACCATATGCGAAGCACAACGAATCATAGCCTGCTTCAAATTCCCATAAAACTTGTAATACCCAGCCAGATGATTATTAACATACCAAATATTCCTTTTAGCTTCACTGAATTCCTCAGCTCCACTCCAGTGCAACTGTTTGATAAAAATTGAGGTCAAGTAATGCGCATCGGCGATATCCAATTGTCCATTGTAAAACATTACAGGATACACTTCCAATAATTCTTCAACTTGTGGTCTAACGCTTTGTCCTTGGTCTTCCTTGAGGTGTTCGAAAACTTGATCAGAACAATCGTTATATTCTATTTGTCCAACGTGAATGTTTCTTCTGAAATCATCGTTGTTTATAAATTCGATGTAAGACTCATCTCCTTCGAAGTCCTCACGCGTGTAATCGTATAAATGAGTGAAATTTGTAAATTTACGAACGTCACGTCGAACTTTGAATAATTTTGATTCAGCGGCTTCACTCCATCGAGCATTACGAATTAATATTTTAAATTCTTCTTCGTCTCGTTGCAGAATTAACTTCTGCCTGTGATCAATTAATCCGAGTCTGTGAAGATGTTCAGAGTAATCAACCATGTTTTCAGGATCAGCGAGTCCGTTCCCAATAAATAGGCCTTTTAAATTGATAGGAAACTGCTGCGTCGGATTCCTTTTATATATTTCGTAACCCATAACCGGTATATACTTTCCGGCATACGATTCTCCGGAAATGACAAATTTATTCTTACGAAGTTCCGGGAATAGGGTGAAAAATTGAATCATCGCTTCGAACAAATGTTCACCTACTTCTTTTTCGGTGTTAACAAAGTTGCCGAAACTATATCCGGAGCCCACTGGATTATCGATGAACAGTACGTTGTAATACTTGGTCCACGAATACTTGCTTTCTACCAGTTTACCATGTTTGATTCGAAATGGTCCGTTTTCTGTGAAAAGTCCGAAAATTGAGCTACACCCTGGACCTCCTTGTAGCCAAAGTACGACTGGTTGAGTTGACCACTCCGAGCTGGATTGTTTGAAAAACCAGAAAAATAAATTAGATTTGGTTGTTTCATTTACTGTGAAGTATCCCGAGTGACTGTGAATGTTCGGAAGTAAGGGTGTTACGTATGACTTTTCCTTGGCTTCATTGATCTCCCCTTTTAAAATCAAAGGAGTTAGAATTAACGGATCGCCACATTTTTTCGATGGTACATATTCACATACAAAATAAGGTACGGTGTCAGTTAATACAAATATCACCAAAAGCAACCGAAACATTGTACGCAGGTACGTATTGCGTTATTGTAACAACGATGAACTTGGAAAATATCAAATTGTCTACTACTCGGGAAAAAAAAGATATTTATTGATTTCTGCGAGAATTATAATTATTGTATATTGGTTTCATAAACAGGAATTGTCTACATGTATCCACTTGAGACGAAGGTGGTAGATAAATGAATCGTAAAATTGCAGATACGTTTATCAATTTAATCCTCAACATATTACCAACGTTGAAAATCTACTCTTAGGTGCGAACATTTGATAAAACTTACTATTTGATTAAGCATTAATGACTTTGAACGTGACAAATTTAAAGCATATTGGTATTAGTTTCGATTCAAATACCTACCGACGGTCCAACGTTCATCGAGTTAGTTTCAAAAGAAAGCATAATCTCACACGAATAGGTAGATACGTGTGAAAAATTAAAAAAATAATTTTTTCATGAATGTTTGTTCTGGGTAAAAAAAAAACAAATAATTTGAAGTTCTGAAACGTTCACAGGTTGTGGACACTATGTGGGTACACTTGAGAAAAAGTTTTCAAACAAATCAAATAGAATTCTCTCAATTTTTTTGGACCTTGGGATTTTCAAAAAATCTCCAAAATAATTGGGGGGAGGAGAGGGTAACGTGACTGATTTTTTCAAAATTTTGTAATACCCTCAGTTGTAACATATATTTTTTCGAGACCCAAAAACAATGAAAACATTCTTCAAAAATTTAAAACTGAAAGAGAACTAAGGTAAATAGGTACTCATTTTATACTTGAAAGGGAAAAAATTTGGAATTATTTTAATGATGTTATGCTAAGTGTGCTCCATCACAGTTAGTATGGTAACCGAGAAAGTGGTTGCTCAGACGTATAGCCTAATCGGTAGGAAGTTTCCCATACCTGATCTCACACTTCCTATCTGTTAATAGTAGGCACCCATCAACGCATGAAAGTGTATCGAGTTGCGTTTTTCAAAAAATTACCGATATCATAATTTCAAGTACCTGGGAGTTTTTACAAAAAAATTGTAGAATACACTTTCCACCTGTCTTTATTTATGAAGAGTCCAAGGAAATTCTTAAAAATATTATAGCCCCTTCAAAAATTAAAATAGGTAAAAAGTGTATATGTACCACTAATTTTTTTACAAAATTTTTTTCGTATGACCTTAGGCACCTGAAACTATAATTTAGGTAAATTTTTTGTTGATGCGAGGCAACCAACAACACATAAAAATATATTAAATTGTGTTTTCAAAAAATTTCCCTGATGAGTGGTGATAAGATATCTAAAACTCATCGCCAAGGAATCATTTTTCGCCAGGTACGGTCATCGTAAAAGCAAATCCTATGCTGAAAATAATCGTTAGAAATCCCCAACACTGTTTTTTGCTGCTCTCAATTCAGATTTCAACGAAAACTTGAGGTAAAAATCTAAATAAGTTCAATTTTTCATACTTCTGATTCATTATCTGAGATAAAATCCATTAATATGATAAAGTATGAAAGTAAGTATCTATGAGAAAAATAACCAGTAAAACAATTTTTCGACAACAAACTTTAACAAAAAATTGTGGTATTCAGAGGTTTTTGAGCCAAACTTTTAAGGCAGAAACTTTTGTCATGTATTTCAAAATATATTTTGAAAAATTCATGAAAATCCTATGAGAAATAGCTACCTACTTGAAAATCAACAATTCCCATGCAAATCCTCAACATTTTTCACAAAAAATATCAAAATCGTAGGTTTTAAGGATAGATCCTTAGTTGGCACTGAATGCTCATTTTGTATTGATGTTTTCATCTGCTGTCTCAAAATATTTTTGTAGAACGAATTTAAGTAAGTACTTACCTTAATTTGACTAAAAAAATAATAATAATAACAGGGTGCCACCAAACAATGATATATATAAACGTATAAGTACAACATCTCACATAAAAAAAGAAAAAAAAATGAAATAGGTACCTATCCTCAAAATCAAATTTCTCCACCGACGAATTTATTCAACAAATCCAACAAAAACAGCGGATGTTTAGCAGGCACCATATGCCCAGCATTACGAATCAAAGCCTCCTTCAAATTTCCAAAAGATTTATAATACCCCGCCAGATGATCATTAACATACCAAATATTCCTTTTGGCTTCACTATATTCTTCAGCTCCACTCCAGTGCAATTGCTTGATAAAACTCGATGTCAAGTAATGCGCTACAATGATATCCAATTGTCCGCTGAAAAACATTATGGGATACACTTCCAATAATTCTTCAACTTGTGGTCTAACGCTTTGATCTATGTCTTCTATGAGGTGTTTAAAAACTTGCCCGGAAAAATCGTTATATTCTACTTGACCAACGTGGATGTTTCTCCTGAAGTCATCGTCATTCATAAATTCAATGTAAGAATCACCCCCGTCGAAGTCTTCGCTAATGTAATCGTATAATCGAGTGAAATTGGAAGCTTTACGAATGTTACGAAAAACTTTACCTTCTGCCCCAGTGGCATTACGCCATTGACCATTACGAATGAATATTTTGACTTCTTCTTCGTCCTGTTGCAGAATTAATTTCTGTTTGAAGTCAAGCAATCCGAGTCTGTGAAGATGTTCCGCGTATTCAAACATGTTCTCAGGGTCGGTGGCTCCATTCCCTATAAAAAGACCTCCCAAATTGATAGGGAATTGCTGCGTCGGATTTCTTTTGTATATTTCGTAACCTAAAACTGGTATATACTTTCCAGCATACGATTCTCCCGAAATGAAAAATTTATTCTTACGAAGTTCCGGAAATAGTGTGAAAAACTGAGTCAGCGCGTCGAACAAATGTTTCCCGAGTTCTTGTTCGCTATCAACATAGCTACCGAAACTGTACCCGGTACCGATTGGATTATCGATATACAAAACGTTGTAATACTTGGTCCACGAATACTTGCTTTTTACCAGTTTTCCATGTTTGATTCGGAATGGACCGTTTTCGGCAAAAAGTCCGAACATAGAGCTGCACCCTGGACCTCCTTGTAACCAAAGTATGACCGGTTGGGTTGACCACTCAGAGCTGGATTGCTTGAAGAACCAGAAAAATAAATTGGAATTGGCTGTTTTGTTTACCGTTAGGAATCCCGAATGGCTGTGGATATTTGGAAGTAAAGGCGTTACGTATGACTTCTCCTTGGCCGTATTGATCTCTCCTTTTTCAATCAACGAAGTTAGGATTAAAGGATCCCCGCATTTTTCCGATGGGACGTATTTGGATGTGGAATTGGATACCGCGTAGATTAACAAAAATGCCACCAAAAACAATCGAAACATTTTACTGTCTGATTGTTACAATATTGGACTTAAGATATTAAATTATACGATTATACTGTTCGAAAAAAATTGCACTTATTTCATTAAGAATTTTGCTGGTTGTGTATTTGTTTTGTATTTAGACATTGCTTACATATCCACTTGAGACTGAGGCTATAGATAAATAAATCGTTAATTTGAGATATGCTTTATCAATTTAATCCTCATGACGTTGCATTTACTCATATAAATATTTGATGAAACTAGCTATTTGATTTTGAAGCTTATTGTAGGTATTGCTTTAGTTTTATTAGGCATTACCAATCATCCGGTTTGTTTCCTGAGGAAGGCTAATCTCTCAAAAACTAATTTGAAGACCGTGAAAAAGTTCATAATTTGTAGATAGATATCAATTTTGTTGAAGTACTCAAAAATTGTTAGCGATTGTTTCTTCTGTAAAATAAGTTACCTACATTTTCGAATTGACTGATCCCCATTTGTTCATTTGGCATCAATCTCATGTTATTATGTAATATAATGCGCACAATTCAAGAACATTTGTAGTCCTTATTATTTACCTACAATTCACCTTTCAAGTTCAAAGAATTTATAGCTAAACATACATTGGTTATGCTCAGATTAAAAAGGGTTGCATAAATGCACAATTATTGGATTCCAAGAAGTCCTTCAGCTTAGAAGCACTCTGTAAAAGTGGAATTCCTCTACAATTACTCCCATTTCATGTCTTTTCTCCAGGTAAGTGATGGGCTGGCGCTATTGAAAGCATAGAGGAAAAAGTTGTTTACCTCAGGAGGGAGGCTGAAAAATTTAGTAGGTACCCTCTGTAATGACTTTTTAAAAAATGAAACTCGAAACTTTAAAACATTCAAGAAAAAAAAAAGGAGAGGAAGAATGAATACCTCAAGTCGTCAAAACCATCCCAGATATACAAAAATATTCCAGAATCACCAAAACCATCTCAGAATCACCACTCACCAGATTGTTTAAGGGTTGTCAAAACCATCCCTTCTTCTTCTTCTTCTGATGTCATACACTCCCGTGCAATCCTTCTCATGCTTTTTGGAAAAAAGTTCCTACGTCAGGTAAGCCGCTCCACTGCTGTAAATTATGCAACTATAACAATTTCTTGCGGCTTCTGACCCATTTTCCATAAATTTGTCCGCTGATTATGGACTTTACTTTTAATGACCATTGACCAGGTCACCGCTCCATACAACCACACAGACCAGATGTAACATTGCCATTTTACGACTCTAATCCGCAGATTCAGAGGGAAACTCCTGTGCAGCAATATTCTTCTCAGCTTCTGAAACGTTGTCCTGACATCCCCGTCACAGTACAACTTCATATTTATAATAGACCCCAGGTATTTGAAACTGGTGACTTTTTCGACTAGAGAGAGTTGCAAAATTGTCCCAGAGTCACCAAATCATCCCTGGGTCTTTAAAACATCCTAAAGTCACCTAAACCATACCAGAGTTGCCAAATTGTCCCAGATTTGTCAAAATCACTCCTGGGTAACCAAAACAATCCCAGAGTCGCCGACACCATACCAGAACCTACAACCTATTGTAGTTCTGAAAACTCTATGACCTACATTCCCTGTACTAAAGCAAATCCATCTCTGCTTGAGAAAATTGCAATTCTTTGCGTAGGTAAATTTATAATAAATATGAAAGCGTGTTTGTTTTGATATTTTCACAAATTTGAAAATAAATACTCCAGACAAGAACAAATTCTTAACTTGTAATTACGCACTTCTACTTTAATTTAAAAAAAAAAAAAACAATTTACATATGTAGGTCGAGTTTTTTAAAAAAAAAGGTACTTATTAAATTTCACCATCAACGAATTTATTCAACAAATCCAACATAAATAGTGGCTGATTTGAAGGTACCATATGCCCAGCGTCACGAATCAAAGCTTCCTTCAAATTCCCAAAAGACTTGTAATATCCAGCCAAATGATCATTAACGTACCAATACCAAATATTCCTTTTGGCTTCACTGTATCCTTCAGCTCCACTCCAGTGCAACTGCTTGATAAAACTCGAGGTCAAGTAATGCGCCACAATTATATCCAATTGCCCACTATAAAACATTATGGGATACACTTCCAATAATTCTTCAATCTGTGGCCTAACACTTTGTTCTATGTCATCTGCGAGATGTTTGTAAACCTGTTCAGACCAACTGTTATATTCTACTTGGCCGACGTGAATGTTTTTCCTGAAGGCATCATCTTCCATAAATTTGATGTAAGAATCTCCTCCGTAGAAGTCTTCGCGAATGTAATCATAGAAATCGGTGAAATTAGTAAATTTATTTAAGACATCAAAAATTTTATCGACAGACTCGGTGGCTTTACTCCAACGAGCATTACGAATTAGTATTCTGACTTCTTCTTCAACTTGTTGCAGAATCAATTTCTGCCTATTGTCGATTAATCCCAGTCTGTGAAGATGTTCTGCGTAATCATTCATGTTCTCAGGATCGCTGTATCCGTTCCCAATAAAAATACCTTTTAAATTGATAGGAAATCGCTGAGTGGGATTCCGTTTGTATATTTCATAACCCAAAACCGGCAGATATTTTCCTGCGTATGATTCTCCCGTAATAACAAATATATTCTTACGAAGTTCCGGAAAAAGTGCGAAAAATTGAATCAGTGCTTCGAACAACTGTTCACCCATTTCTTGTTCACTATCAACGTAGCTACCGAAACTGTACCCAACGCCGGCTGGATTATCGATGTATAATACGTTGTAATACGTGGTCCACGAATACTTGCTTTTTACCAGTTTTTCATGTTTGATTTGAAATGGACCGTTTTCTGTGAAAAGTCCGAAAAGAGAGGTACTGCCTGGGCCTCCATTTAACCAAAGTAAGACAGGACGAGTTGACCATTCCGAACTGGATTGTTTGAAAAACCAGAAGAATAAATTAGAATTGGCTGTTTTGTTTACCGTTAGAAATCCCGAATGACTGTGGATATTTGGAAGTAAGGGCGTAACGTATGACTTCTCCTTGGCCGCATTGATCTCTCCTTTTTCAATCAAAGAAGTTAAGATTAAAGGATCGCCGCATTTTTCTGATGGGACGTATTTGGATACGGATTTTGGTACGATGTTGGTCAATACGAATATCACCATAAGCAGTCGAATCATTGTACTATGTTATGGTAAGAACGAAGAGCTTGAACGATTTCTAAATTAAAGGTACGATTTTACTGCTCGAATATGAACCATAGGTATCTAGCACATTGAGTACTCAACTTTATTGTTGTAGGCACTTGAGACAAAGCTGCTATGAGATTAATGAATCCGTAAATCGCTGATACGTTTTATCAATTTTATCCCTCATCAAGTTGCCCATATCGCAAACTTGCCATACGAAATACGAATAGGTATTCAATAAAATTCGCCATCTTATCATTAAACATTTGAAACACCATTCTTACTTTTCTGTGATCAGAATTTACGAGTATGTAAGAAAGTAAGTACCTACCTGTACAGTGTACATATGATATTTAATATCCCGACATAGGCAAACATTCAACAACAATTTTTGTGATTTAAAATAAACGTGTTGCTATAAAATGGAATAGAGAACTCAACGTTGGTAGGTACTCAATTTTGATCACAATTCAGTAATTTTTCCAAAAAGTTACTATTTTTCAGGCATAAACAGACATTTCTGCAATGTTTTTCAAGATTTTTTGAAAAATTCATGAAAATCTCAAATTTTAAGGTTAAATTCTTAGTTGGCAACTCTGGAACAGAGAAGTGCCTGAAGCCTGAATTTTGACTTCCACCCTATCCTCCTGCCAATGTACATTGTACATGCAAAATTAACACACTAATGATTCCATATTTTCTTCAAAGCTTAATGCTCATTAAAATGAATCTTTTGAGAAAATATGAATTATTTGTGTACTTAACTGAATTTAATAAATGAATGGGCATTTCGAATTGATATTCTCACCTACAATTTTAAAAAATTTTACACATAATACTCGTAGAACAAAAATAACTTTTGAAAACCCAACTGAAAAAGAAGTGAACAGAAGAATAACTATAAAACGGAAAAATTTTTGGATGCTAAAACTTATTTTCAAAGGACTTTTTAGTAATTACCAAAAATCACAAATTTTCAACTCTTGCAGTTGCATAGTTCCAACCCTGTCATTTGGCTGCCAGACTTTGACCCACACCAAAAAAATAATGAAAAAAATAGAAATAACCAAAATGCTTTAGAAAGGTCGATTTCGAACTTCAAAAAGAAAGATAAGATGCGAACAAAAACTATAAAGGCTAAACCTAAAAATAACCTTAACATAACTTATTATAAAAGGAGAAATTTATACAACTGGGCCTGGCACATAGGCAGACTGAACGACAGCAGATGGACTTACAGAACAACTTTTTGGTATTTAAGCTATAAATAGCGTAAAAAGGATATAGGTACAAAAGGCTGAGTGGACCGACGAAATTAACTATTTCTTGAAGCACAAACTTTTTAACCATTAAACCACGAAAAAGAACAGAATGGGAACAATTGCGGGAATCTACCCAACACTGGACTAGCGGAAGTAATTTATGTCTCATTCATTCATATACATAACTGTATCAATTAGTTCTGCAATAAAGGATTGATTGATTGAGTCGCAGAACAAATTTCGCCTAACTTTATTTAACTAAAAAAGAAGTGGCAGTCACCAAGATATAAGTAGTACATACCTAATTATTATGATACAACATTCAGCAGAAAACTACAAGGAAAAAATAAATAAGTAATTATTTCCAGAATCAAATTTCGCCAGCGACGAATTTATTCAACAAATCCAACAAAAACAGCGGATGTCTCGCTGGCACCATATGACCAGCATCACGAATCAAAGCTTCTTTCAAATTCCCAACAGACTTGTAATACCCAGCCAGGTGATCGTTAACATACCAAATATTCCTTTCGGCTTCGCTGTATTCTTCAGCTCCACTCCAGTGCAACTGCTTGATAAAGCTCGAGGTTAAAAAATGCCCAACAATGATATCCAATTGCCCGCTGAAAAACATTACAGGATACACTTCCAATAATTCTTCAACTTGCGGTTTAACGGTTTGCCCCAGGTCTTCTCTGAGACGTTTGGAAACTTCTTTAGAACAATCGTTATATTCTACTTGGCCAACATGGATGCTTTTCCTGAAGTCATCGTTGTTCATAAATTCGATATAAGAATCACCTCCGTCGAAGTCTTCGCGAATGTAATCGTATAAATTACTGAAATTGGCAGCTTTAGCAATATTAACCCAATGGTTACGGTCTAACTCTGCGGCTTTACTCCATCGTTCATTGCGAATCAATATTCTGACTTCTTCTTCGTTTTGCTGCAGAACCAACTTTTGTCTGTGGTCGATTAATCCTAGTCTGTGAAGATGTTCGGCGTAACCGAACATGTTCTCAGGATCGCTGAATCCGTTCCCGATAAAAAGACCTTTTAAATTGATAGGAAATTGCTGAGTTGGATTCCTTTTATATATTTCGTAACCCAAAACCGGTATATACTTTCCCGCATATGATTCTCCAGAAATGAAAAATTTATTCTTACGAAGTTCCGGGAATAGGGTGAAAAACTGAGTCAGCGCGTCAAACAAATGTTTACCAAGTTCTTGCTCGCTTTCAACGTAGCTACCAAAACTGTACCCGGAGCCGATTGGATTATCGATATACAGTACATTGTAATACTTGGTCCACGAAAACCTGCTTTTTACCAATTTTCCATGTTTGATTCGAAATGGTCCATTTTCTGTGAAAAGTCCAAAAATTGAGCTGCACCCTGGACCTCCTTGTAACCAAAGTATGACCGGTTGAGTTGCCCACTCGGAGCCGGATTGTTTGAAAAACCAGAAAAATAAATTAGAATTTTCTGTTTTGTTTACCGTCAGGTATCCGGAATGGCTGTGGATATTTGGAAGTAAGGGTGTTACGTATGACTTCTCCTTGGCTGCAGTAATCTCTCCTTTTTCAATCAAGGGGGTGAGGATTAATGGATCACCACATTCTTTCGATGGTACGTATTCGGATACGGAATTGGCTGCGAAGTTAGTTAATACGAATATCACCATAAGCAATCGAATCATTCTGCTGGGTTATTATAACAACGAAGAACTTGGAAGAAATATAAATTGTTGGTACGATTTCACTGCTTGAAATAAAAACTATACCAATTGCACTGAGAAACTTAATTGTTATGTACTCGTAGTCGTTTCGCTTGAAGATTCTTATGGCTAAATTGTACCCATACCCACTTGAGACAGAGGTGCTAGATAAATGAATCGTAAATTGCTGATACGTTTTATCAATTTTGCCTTCATCAAGTTGCCAATGTCACACAAACTTCTCACACGAACAGAAATAGGTATTTATTTATTAAAAGTCGTCATTTGATCATTAAATAGTTCAAGCATTTGTTTTGTGACCAGAGTTTATATATTTAATAAAAAAAATTAATTTTAATCACTTCTTTTTTTGACAAAATTATGAAATTTTGAGTGGAAAAAGTGCCTGAATCTTTCAAATATTTACCTTGAAATGAAACAAGTATAACTTTTAACTCAAGCACGATAGAAGGCAGGAATTGCGACTTTTTTTCACAACGGTACTAGGGTGTCAATAGAAAAAAAAAAATCCCGGATTTTTCAACGCGCACTCAAAAATTGTTTGCCTATTCACATGAAAAAACATTATTCCCGAAATTTCAGCCTAATTAGATGATTTTAACCGGATCCTCAAGGCGTTGAAAGTTGGCAGTATTGACCGAGCGC
>FIZU01060931.1:0-28387 GCA_900064475.1 Pseudococcus longispinus
CCATAAGGACCAACTTCCACTAGATAATTCAAAATTCGGTGCTCAAGGCCAAATCACCCCTATAAACCCTGCTACGCTCTTTTATGAGCATACAGTGGGTGTAATGGACGATTCGGGATAATGCTGTGGAGTTGCTCAAATACTTAAGTCAATATTATGTTGTCCGAGTTTGTTTACGAATCTGTGCAAATTCAGTCGTAAAGATGGCATTTGTTTTTGTTTAAACGTAATCATAACTTGGAAAATTATTGGTATATTAGCGTATTAAATGATAACATGTGTATCTAGTAAATTCAACTTATTTGTGAAACAGATGGGTAAATTTGTTTTAAAGTTTTATTATCGATGAATTAATTTTGTCGCAAATTGTAATTTCGTAATCGTTGTTTCGTTTAACTAGTAAAATTCCCTTCCTAGCTTCCTTGTGAAATATCTATTCGATAAGTACCTAGTTAAAGTTTTGATGAAGATAAACTTGAAGAAAACTTTACATTACATAACTACATCATACTTAATAAATTGTAGTAAATTTTAATAATTCGTACGAATATTTACCCTTTTGAAATGATGGCATCGAGATATAAGGTTACGAATCTGGATAATACTAATCGTTGCATTTTTAGATGAAAATTTAATCATTCCTCGCAAAAAGTTTTCTGACCTTGGTTTCTAATTCGGAAAGAAAAATACGCAACGTAGAAAGTTTTCTTGGCCCTCGATCAAATTATCCTCAGGTATATATGTCGTAGTCGTATGCTTATTCGATGTAAAACTTCATTCAGGCTTACTTGGAAATTACGTTCAGCCAGCGTAAAAAAGTTAAAATTTCCCAAAGGTGCGTAACAAAATAAAGAAAGTTGTTTTTAAAAATTTATACGATGACGTTAATGGTCGAATTCGGTAATGCAAGTTGCCTTAATAATTCTTCAAAGGTTTTCTTTCGAAATGACTTTTTTTTAGACGGGAATTTTTTAAACTCGTTTCTTGGTTTTTTGGTATTCAATTTAAGTAACACCTGGTGTGTGATTACGTACTTAATTCGAACTAATTTTTGTATTTTATGGGAAATAGAAGTCATTGGAGACTGAAACAATTTCAGACTGAAGTGTCTACTTTCCTTGTAACTTTCGTAATTCGAGAGAAAATCATGAGGAAGTGGGTATTGATAACTAAGTTGGATAGTAGGTATATCTTTGAGCTAATTTATAATTTTTGAAAAAAAAAACATTAAAGGTAAAAAAATTTTTGCTGAAGAAATGTTTCATTACTTCAATGAATTTCCAATTCCTTATTTCCTTCCAATTCCTGTCGATTCCTTTCAATTTCTTTCTTTTCATTCAGAGTGGCCCCGGATGAAAGGCGATGGCGTTGAAAATGTAAAAAAAAACACTGACTGCAAAAATCACGAAAACCAAGTCCTTTAGAAAGGAACTAATAATTCTTAGGAGAAAGAGAATGTCAATATCTACAATTTTCATCCCTTATTTTTTCTGTAGTACTCTGAGCATGGCCAAAAAAACCATGTTTATGGGAAATTTTCGAAGTCGATAACTTCAAAAATGAAACAATTTTGACTGCAAAACTCTCGAAAACTTTGCCCCCCCCCCCAAAAAAAAGAATCATAGAAGAAAGAAAATTTCAAAATCTACAATTTTCATCCCCTGCATTTTTTTCGTAGCACCCTTCGTTTGGCGAGAAAATCCATGTTTATGGGAAATTTACAAAGATAATTTCAAAAATGAAACAAACTTTTAATTGCAAAAATCTTGAAAACGTGGATTTCATGGCCAAACAAAGGGTGCTATGAAAAAAGTGCAAGGGATGAAAATTGTAGAGCTGAAAATTTTATTTCTCCCATGAGTCAATAATTTTTTTTCTTTTGAGATTTTTGCAGTCTTGGTAAATTTTCCATAAAAATATGGATTTTTTGGCCAAACTAAAGGTGCCCCGAAAAAAATGCAAGGGATGAAAATTGTAGGGCTGAAAATTTTATTTCTCTCATGAGACAATAATTTTTTTCTAGACGGCTTAGTTTTCGAGATTTTTGCAGGTAATGTTTCTTTTTGCTTTCATTTTTAAAACCATTGCCCCTTTTGTTGAGCCACTCCTCATTTCCTTTCAATTCCTTCCAATTCCTCAATTGTGTTGATTTTTCTACGATCTTGAGCTAGAAAAGCCAGAATGAGAAGAAAGCTAGGATTGTATGATGCTCTGAACTTCACAATGATGTATGCTTCTAAATACTACTGATCAAAAAGAGGTATTAATTAAATTTAAAAAAAATTTTAAACATGTAATAAATGAATTTTAGCAAATCGTGATTTTTCGTGGTGAAAAAAATTATGATTTGAAATCACAATTTTAGATCATTCATTGCAAAATGATTTTCGTGAATTTTGACAATGATTTTTTACGATTTTTATTTAAAATTAATATTTCATTGCAATACGAGTAATTTTTGGACCTGAGGGTGATTCGTCTCTCCCCATCCCTCTCCTCTCCCTACCTCCGCCCCAAAGCACCTCATTCTTCTGCTAAAAACAGCATTGTCACTGGCTTTTTATCATTCAATTTCAATGGTTCGTGATTCCTTATTGAAATATCGGATTTTGAGACATGATGTACGAGTCTCTGTCCCTAAATGGAAAAATTACATTCTGTGTCGAAAAATTTTGTGGAAGGAATGATTGGGGTAACCAAACGTATTTTTTCATTTATCATATTTGGTAGTTGGTTAGCTTAAAATTTACAAAAATTATTCAATATTTTTTGTCACTTTTTAAGCCAAAATCTAATTTAGAAAAAAATCAATCTCATTCTGTGTAAAAGTAATTTTTTGAATTTTATGCGCTGTTTTTCGATTTTTTAAAAAAAAAATGCCAATTTTCTCGAAAAGTAAAATTTTTTAAATTTCTTCAACAAGTTTTTGAAGGATTTCGTTTCAAATTTTTTTCTGAAATTTTGTTTGATTTTTTTTAATTTATTAATGAATTTTAAACATCACTCATATGCAAAAAAATTTAATGAAACGAATTTTTGAATTTTAATAAAGAGTAATTTTTTGATTTTGTGTATTTTTTAAAACTTTATTTTGAAAGTATTACTTTAAATTTTTTTTGATATTTATAGCTAATTTTTCGAAATTTTATCCAATAAAAAATGCATAAAATTTTGTATTTTTCATCTTTTGCTCAAAATGTAATTTTTTTACATCAGAGTTCTGTATTGAAAAAAATATTTCAGGCAAATTTGCAAGTATTTTGATTGCCCTAGTGATGATATTTTTTTGGAAAATTTTCATTTTGAGTTGGAAAAATTGAGTAAAATCAACCTCATTATGACCTTTCCAATAATGCCAACTTGAGTTAGTCCTTGGTTTTAACAGAAAATATTTAATTTATAATTCTTTTCTAAAAACGTCTGGCTTCGATCGTATCATAAAATTAATCCCACGTGGATTCTTATTTAAAATCCATGAAAATTACTCAATTTGCAAAAATTTTCCCATAAAATTCGATGATGCAGAACAGAAAAACGATGAATTTTTTATAGCTAAAGTTGATTTTCTTTTTAGTTGGAATGAATGGTAAATTGCATTGTGTACGACAACGGTTGTAAACTTCGGTCTCGCTGTAATGAAATTGACATCACTAATGGCAACAAAATGTTATCTACCAATTACCAAAGTGATACCTATGTGTACATGAACGTTAGCTACACTCGTATACATTACGACAAAGCTGTATTTCTCATCAATGTATAATATATTACGTTGGTGCAATCAGATACCCAGATAAAATTGTAAAAAGAATTGCATTTCGAATTGAGGGGTGGATCAGGGGTGAAATGTATAGTTATTTTTATACTCCTAAAAAAACCCACGATACGAAATTGAGCACACGAATTGAATAAAAATTAATAGTTTACGAATTAAAAATCCAAACGGTTAAAATTTTCAATCTCGAGACCTAAACTCCGATGAAATTTTTTCTTTTCACCAGTTCGACGCGTTAGGCGAATTACATGGCGAAATTCTCGCTGGGCGAAGTTTTTTTACGCTTCTTATCATTGATTTTAATTCTATTGCTTAAAATAAATCTGTGCTCTGGTGAATTAAAAAAGTAACCAAGGACGTTTGACGCTCGTCGAGAAGTAATTGAAGTTTGTTAGCCAAACTTTTGAAATAGGTAATCAAAGCTATTCGCAATGAATTATTGCTTTTCATTCGACTACCATCTGTCTTTCTCTCGCGTGTCTTTTACACCGAAATGAATTTATACATCGTGTAATTAGGAAGCGATATGAATGATGAGATGCTTACTTTGAGCAAAATTTAGCTATTCGGGTTTTAATTAGCAATTTTTCAATTTTCTTACGTCAACTTGACGCTTTTTAATGATTTTTTTTTTTCTAAATGGGTACACAGTTGGTTGCTAGATAGATATACACGAGTTGTTTTAATGAAAAGGAAAAACATATGGTCAAATTGGACTCACGTACTCGTTACTTAATAACTTTGTAGGTATGCTAGGTACATACGCATACTTTCCTCCATTTTGTCATATAATAATTTGTACACGAGTTGAATTAAGTGAGTATAAAACAACAGCAGTAATCAGATTTGTTCTCTGGTACAAAATTATTTTAATTTAAAAATCTTTGAAATTTCATAATACTTATGAACTTTTTACTGACCTTGATTCTTGGCTTTTTAGATTATCTACCTTGAAACCTATTCCAAAAGGCTCTTGGTGTGGCAAGAAGGGGGTCAATCGGCCTCTGGTCGAATTTCAAATTTTTTTCAGGGCTTCCGATTTTTTATGGTAAAAGATGGTTTTACAGCTATTGCGGAATCCTTGGGCTCACCCTTCGGGAGCTGACCCCCCAAATAGTGATTTTAAGCTTGAAAATTCCATCTCAGCAAGTTTTAAAACGATTTTCACCAAACTTGGTATGTAGGTACAAGTACTTAAGGATGATGTTATAAAAATTTTTCAATTTTTTTCGACCCCTACAATGACTTTGAAATCGATTTTGAAAACTTCAAATTGTCGTGGGGGACACAGTTTTGATGCGGGCACTCTGGAAAAAAGTTTTTCTCGTTTTCCAGACCATTTTACACCACTCATAATTTTTTGGGATTTTTGCCTGGGAAGAGTCATACCTAAATCTTCAAAAAAACCATTTTTAAAAGTTTTCCTCCCTTAGCTAGGTTATTTCTGGTCGAAAAAATTTTTTCTCGTAAAATATCATCAATGACACCAAAATACACCACCAAATTGCATTTAGATCAAATTCGTTCATGTTTCCCCTTTTTTCCAATTTTCTTTTAAAATATCCGAATGACGTACGCCATTTTGGGAACTTACAACCTCCTCCGAGATGAGCTAGGGACCTAAAAATCATGTCTGGACTTGTTCCAAGTCGATATCCATCAAATATTGCAATTTCAGCCAAATTGGGAAAATTTAATTTTTTCACTTAACTTATTTCAGATTTGTAAAATTTTTCAAAATCAAAAATACTCAATTCGTGAAAAAGAGCAAAAAAAATTAAATCTCTCAATTTTGCTGCAATTGCAATATTTGATAGATATCGACTTGAAACAAGTCCAGACATGATTTTTAGGCTGCTAGCTCATCTCGGGGGCGGGGGGGAGGAGTGTAAGTTTCCAAAATGGAGTCACTCGGGTATTTTAAAAGAAAATCGAAAATAAGGGGAAAATGAACGAATTTGATCCAAATGCAGGTTCCTGGTGTATTTTGGTGTCATTGATGATATATTACGAGAAAAAATTTTTTCGACCAGAAATGACCTAGTTAAGGGAGGAAAACGTTTCAAAAAATCGTTTTTTTTTAAAGATTCAAGTATGGCCCCTCCCTGGCAAAAATCAAAAAAAATTCTGAGTTGTGTAAAATGGTCTGAAATAGGAGGAAAAAAATTTCCAGAGTGCCCGCACTAAAACAGTGCCCCCACGACAATTTGAAGTTTTCAAAATCGATTTCAAGGTCATTGTGGGGTCGAAATTTTTTTTTTTATTTTAAAACAGTACCCTTGAGTACCTGTACCTACAAATCAAGTTTGGTGAAAATCGGTTGAAAACTCGCGGTGACAGAATTTTTTTGCATAAAATCACTATTTGGGGGGTCCAGCCCCGGAGGGTGAGCCCAAGGATTCCGCATAAGCTCTAAAATCATCTTTTACCAGAACAAATTGGAAGCCCTGACAAAAAATTTTGAAATTCGACCAGAGGCCGATTGACCCCCTTACCACACCAGATCCTTTATATACGTTCATTGAATAGGTATTGAGCTACTTTTGCGAAATTTTTAGATTGAAAATATATTGTAAAATGAGATAAGCCACCTAGGAGCAAAAACAATCGAAATATTATGTATTGTTTCCATCGAGTTTCCCGACTAGATTCCATAATCTGGTTTACAATAAACGTAATCCGTAATTTGAACGAATTAATTTGTACGTTTCTTTCGTAAATAGGACAACTTTGAATGTTTGAAATTTATTAAATACCAGACAGTTCGCCGTATTCGTGGTTAATTTTCTCGCCAAATTTAATAATCATTTTCAGTGTATTAATTATATTAATTATTGAAACGAAGCGACGAGTCGTTTTTCTCAATATTGTTCTCTACGACGATTCTGTTCTTCGACGATTTCACAGTCAATATTCTCTTACACCTTGGGATAAAATTAAAAATAATTACGTCGACATTTTTTTGATTTTTAATTCCTACCCCGACTCGTAAAACCTGCAGCCGGTTAATTAATTTCTGAAAAAAAAGGTATCCTGTGGATTTCATCGTTTTTGCTCATAAATTGCAATCCACTTCACAAGATTTGATTTTTTTCCTCGAACTGATCCCAAGATACTTTTTTTATTTCAAAAAACATGGCCAAATGAAATCTTTTCTTTCACCGATGAACGTGATTACGAATCTTTTTGAAAATTCGAGTATTCATTATTCGATGGCGAATTGTTATAAGCATTTCGTTTCATACGGAAATGACACCGGACTGAAATTTAATTACGTCGATGCCGCGATGCGGACATTCAGGTCAAAAGAAACCATATTAAAAATCCGACTGCGAACAGCAGTAATTCTACGCTTTTAGAATGCTAACAAATCAAAAGACAGCAAATCTTCGGGGAACTTAGTTTTCCGTTGTTTGACTACCGTTGGAAAATTACGTCAAATTGATAGGTAGGAAATTTTTGATGAATTTGTAGCTTACTTTTAGTCGTTCTGTATCCGAATGTGGTGCCTTTTGTGTTTCGTGATGGAATAGGTATAGGTAATGCGTTCAAACGTGAATGTTTTTTTCATATCGATGATTTTCAATAAAATGAATGCCACGAGGGGTAGAATTTGAATGAGTCTATTGAATATTTTTTTATATTAAAGTATTTCAAATATGCCTACAACAGGCTTATCGTAATATGTAGGTAGTGAATTTATAACCATCTGTAATAAACTTTATGTTACAAATGAAAGCTCATGCAACAATTACCCAACTTTTTATGCATGCGTACGGTAATTTTTTCCACTTGAGCTCATAAAGAGTGATTTCTGTTTAGATAACATGCCTAACATTAAACTTCTAGGGGCATTTTAACATCTTTTTTATGGAAGCTTTATTTTTAGTTTCGGTATGGATACCATTCTGAAACTAGAATTTGAGTATTTTTCCTTATTTTATTCGATGACCTTTCGAAAAATTTTGATAAGAAGGGTGGTGAGGGGGGATGTCGAATTTTTATACCTATTTAGTTCCTCTAAAATTAGCTCGAGTAAAATGAAAAACATTTGTTCTTTAAATACCAGGAAAAACGTTAAATTAGTATGAAAATTGCGAAAAAAAACTTTTGTGAAATATAAAAACTGTAGAAAAATTGTTTGAAAAATAGAAAAATGCATGAGTAAAATTTGGCAAAAATTATTTAAATGTGTTCAAGATTGGCAATTAAATCGTTCAATTATAAAATCACACTTTTTTTGTTAGAAAGCTTGAGCAACTGTATGCAAAAGCAGACTTAAGAGAAGCTTTGCCCCCCTTCCTAGTGAAATTTCAAGCATAAGAAAATTAATTTATGCCTGAATTAGCATTCTTTGACAACTGAAATATTGAAAAAATTATGAAATTTCAGCTTCTATAAATGCTTTTTTTTGTAAAAATTTTCACCATCGCTTCGCTCGGGCTCAAATATATTTCCTTCTTTTAACAAAATATAAGATCATTTTTGTCATCACACGTCGGTCAGTCGTTTTTCGCGGAATTATTCATTGCAAAAGCAGTACCTATGCTAATATTGAGTATTTAGAAAAAAATGATGAAAATTTGGACAGAAATTTGAACAAAAATGTCCAAAATGTTTGCCTAACAATATGTCAGAAAGTTGACGTGATTTAAAAAAAATTTCAAGTCCAAAAAGTCAAATTAAAAATCATTGTGATTTCTAAAATTTTCCAAATCCTAAAAGTCCAAATGTTTGGTCAGATAAAATGTTAAAAAATCAGCATTATCACTGAAATTTTCCAAATTCAAAAAGTCAGTGGAAATTTGAAAATTTTTCCAAGTTCATAAAAGTCGAACAAAATGTCTAAAAGTCAGCGTAACCCAATTTTGTAACACAATTTTATAATGCAAAATTCCATAGTTGAAAAAGTCGAGAATGATACTTTTTGTACGGGCGGACCTTCGACCATAGGGCGGACGGACGTTACCAAGCTAATAAAAGCGTGATAAAAATAAACAAAAAAGTGAACAAAATTTTAGGATGACCCGTGCCATGAGACACATGATGCGAAAATGGACAAAATTTCAGATTGACCCCCATCCATAAGACATATCTATGTCAAAAAGGGTTAGAAATTTCCGATCATGTTTTTTCTTCTTTTCCCCGCCCTTTCTCACGCACATCAACCAACCCCAGCTCGATTTTCCTACGAAAATTCCCTCACCTATTCGAGATACGAACCCCCCAGATTTAAATTTCATTGAAATTAATTTAATCTTTCCTTTTAGTGAAACGTTCAAATCTAAATCCAAGGTAGGTACCTACAATTTTGTTGAACTGTGAAAATTATTGGTACCTAGACATTTGCATTAGGGTAAATAAAGTAGACATGGCTATAGCCCAGTACTGCGACTGTTCTACAGAGGATTATGAAGGACTTGTACCATAGGTACATGTCCTTCATAATCATCTGATCTGCCGAACAGTAACAAAACTAGCATCACTGTATAAGTTATTTCTAATCAAAATTAAAATACTGCACATTTTTGTCTTCTTCAAGTTCATTTTTAAACCATTGCAACAACGTGTCACCCGGATCATGTGAGTCTGAAATATGAAATGTTACGATTGGTTTGGAGTTCGAAGATTCCAGCTTATTTTTCTGGAACAAGATTTTAACGTGTCTCAATTAATTAATCATCTGAGAGAAAACAGATTTTAAAACATTTTATGCACTTACCAATAGTTGATACCCAACCATTGCGTGACGAAAACTTGCAAATTTACAAATTATACTGTTTTCAGTTTTCGTTGCATAAATATTCGATGGCTTCCATTTGGGATATCCTTTGTCATTAAAAATCTGACATACCTAAAATTATTCTCAGTAATAATGCAATTTCTGCATGATGAATGCTTTATACATAATTATATATGTTCATGTATCACCACATACATCCTTTTTAAGACCATCTTCATCATTTACTGATACATTATTTGTCACCTGAACTTGAACAATCGCCCATTTATATGGAGCTGAATTTACCACATCAAAAATTTGGGATTTTTTTAGTAGAGGTGTTGAATTAGATTGCTGAAATAAGTAGTACAAAATATAAACGTAGCGGAGTTTTTTTCTTGCAACAGCACGCTTTTTAAAACAAGTAGGTACTTAAGTATATAGGCTTTGGTATATGGCATCAACTTACTGCTGTTGCTTTATGAAGCTTGAACGCATCATCAAAGCGATTAAATAATACGCATCCAAAATCGTCCTGTCTATTCTTCTTATTTCGGTGTATAACGTAGGCCATAGGGTATTTTAGCTTATGTTTTTTAATTATAGGACTAATCAGCTATAATTGAAAATGGAGATTCAAATGATGCAATGATATTCATAACTTCGTAAGAAAATAATGAAACTAAATACATACAACTTGTATAAGGTCGGTTTCAGTTATTGTCGGAACATCGCTTAAAAGTTCTGAAAACCAAAGTAACACATGATTTTCCCGCTCCTCTATAAAAATTAAAAAACCAGAAGTTATCAACAAAGTAGGTAAATAAATTTTATAGTTTTATGATAAATTAAAGCGACGTACTATCAACAAGTGTTTTGATTTTTTTCTCATCAATATTCGTCTTAATTTCTAAAGCTTTACATATGGAAACTTGGTCAGCTTGAGTCAACAACGCACATACAACTTGACATGCTTGATGACTCGCTCTTTGCGTAAAATGATGGTACGCTTCAATTATCTGATCATCCTTCAATGTTTGGCTAGCAAAAATATTTCTGTCTATTTGAAATCGAGCTATGTTTTCAATGAATTTTTCGATTGACAACCCGAATTTAGAAATTTTAATCCTTATGTTCAAAATATCTTGTTTTTCGATGTTGAGAAATAAGGTGGCGTATTCTGCTTGTTTATGGCTGTCCTTTGGTCGGTGCCCCGCCCACGATGGCCAACAGTTTACAAAATATTCTTCAATTTTTTCCGTAAAATCAAACAAAGCCTGGTACTGGAACCGCATTTTTCGTTCTTCTAGCTAAACACATCAAGCATACAACATACCTAAATAGAGCATATGTTTTACTTTTTAAATATCTGAGAAATATATGAAATTAAAAAAATAGGTATATAATGCGGGGTATCATCAGCTTTCTATAGGTATCTATTCCTTATTCTCCCTCTCTGGCGAGTACACTACAGAACAGCAATAGTGAAAAGTCCGCATTTCAAGTATTGACTTCCGATGCATCATCCAATGTACTTATAGGACGAATGCGATGCTTTAATGAGTTTTGAAAATTTGGGTCAAGTGAAAGATTCTCGCTCATTTTCCCGAATCCGAAAGCCCGAATGAACATTTCCCCGAATCCAAAATCCCGAATACTTTATTTCCCGAATGTGACATCAACATTTGGGAATCAAACAGTAAGAAGCGCTCGCCTTGAAGAGTCTTTTGGTATTGTGTAGGCACCACTTCTAAATTATTCAATGACTGAGGATTTGCGCGGCATGTTTCATCTGCGAGTCCTCCTATTTGTCTTCTTCAATGATTGTCTTTCTGGTAGCTCAAAATATCTGTTGGCAGGCTTGCTAGCTCTGTGCAGAGAAGCTGAGCGGGTGCTGGGTGGCTGCACTGGATGAGCTTCAGCCTTCCGCTTTACAAACTCAGTTACTGTCAAAGCTGCACATTCCTCCTGATTAGGAGGATGTGTGTGTTCTGAGTGTTGTGGTCCTTACAACACCATCATGACTCCACCATCCACCGGATCGTTGGTAATTGCACCTGCTGTGCACTGTTTTCAACGTAAGACTGTGGCAGTCATAATAGTTACGGCCTTCATCTTTTCTGGAGCGAACGTATACGTGCCCATTTGTGATTAATTTCGTTCCTTCCAGTCTCGCTTCCATGTTAACAGTACACAGCACTAACAAGCAATTTCAGTATGATCAGCGAAGGGGCGTATATTTCCGTAGAAATTATATCAACAATCGAAGGAATGTCTGTGAAATTCCCTATTCAGAATTTCTGCATTCAGGATTTCAGCATTCGGGATTTCGGCAATCGGGAAATCGGTATTCAGGAAAATGTCCATTCAGGATTTCAGATTCAAGAAAATGAAAGGGAATCCAAGTAATAAGAGTTACAGTCAAGCAAGAGTTGCGAATTGAGAAAAATTTCCTGTTGGTAATAAAATTCCTGGGGGAGTTAATAATATTGAGTGCTATCTTCAAAACTGCAATAGTTCAGCCCCTTATTCAAGTTAGGTATGTACCTATTGTAGCAAATTTTTTTCTCCAAAAAGATTTCAGTTTTTCCTTTCTTCCAAGTTTCTATTTCCAACTTACGGAATTTTTTTTCTCCCAAACAAGTTTTGAAAATAAGTTTGTGAAATATGACGACTGCGAAAATTAATAAGTACACTTACGTATTTATTCTTCCAAGTCGAATTCAACTTGTCAATTTTCTTATTTATGAAGAAAGAGAGCAGCTCAAATTCGCTTCGTGTCAATTCGTTGATTTTTTTGCCCGCGCGGTTTATTTCATCTAAACATCCATCTAAAAACTGCATTAAAATATTAAATTAATTAACTAATTGAACATCGTACATAAGTTATCCAATATTATACCTAGTAACAAAAAAATCAGCAACAAGTATACTCACTGATTTCTTCTGAGGCCTACTTCGATGCCCTGTGATGTGCAGGGAACTGGTGAAATTCACTGTAAGATAAATGCTTTGTTATTTTAGCTCAGATATAAGCTACTAAAAAAACGGAAAAATGTAAGTAAGTACTTGCCCAATATACAAATAATAACCACAAAATTTATAAGAATATTACGATCCATTTTTTTCTTTACAAGAATGAGAATTTCGCCTATTAGTAAAAATTGGTTCTAGAATTTCAACCTGCGCTAAGAATTTAATAAAGTGTTCTTTATCGTGTTTAGCGATTAGAAGGTAGACCGTAATTTTATTAATGAATTGGATATCAGTTTTCATCATACGATGTTTCACATTTCCGCTTTAATCGGATTGAATTTCTAGCTATCTAGACGCATAAAATGTGTAAGCAGACTTAAGTACCTACTAAAAAATAAATGAAGATAAATAATGATCAGCATATGCAGGATGTTCCGGTCACAGTGCACCCCCTTCAAACCAGAGATGCAGTCACTCATACTACATAACTGTATGCATGTTTGCTGACCTCAGGATTTGAAGGGACAAAGTTATGCACTAGTTCTGGTAGATGTTTTAAAACATTGTAACTCCGCTGATAATATGGATAGGGAATTTTTTTAAAAACTTTCTTGTAGAATTTTTCAAGCTCTACAAAATGAGTTATATTCATGTTTTGCCTGTATAACACTGAAATATACACTGATCAAAAAGAGATTTAAATTTCAGGATTTTTTTGTAATTAATGATGATCTCAGCACACACCATTTTACTCTAATAGATCATTTTTAGCATTTTTTCGTTGTATGCTAGAAATTTGTTCAAAAACTGTCTAAAAGAGAGGTTCCTGAAAATAAGAGCACATGAAAAATCACCAAATACAATTTTTTTGGTGAAAATACGTATTGAGGCCATTTTACATTAAATAATTTTTGTTCAGATTTTTTTTTCTAATAATGTAAAAAATTAAAAAATTTAATGCTTCATAAAAACAGGGGTAAAGATAAAAAATCGTTGAAAGTGGTCTTGTTGGGTAAAAGTAACTACCTGCGTTGTGACCATTTCACTTAGAATTTTTAAAAACTTTGAAATTTTTACATTTTTAAAAATTTTTTTCTTATGTGTAACAAATTTGAGGAAGGGGTCCCAAAAAATTTTCAAAATAAAGACCACCCTAATAAATATTTGAATAATACAAGTCTCAAGTCTGGGCCATCTACTCGATTTCCATTATTGGATGAACTCCACACTATAATCTACGAGATACTCGTACCTTCCCTGAAGCTGAATTGAACAGGTTCAAATGGTACACAGATACTATAAAATAAGATGAAGTTATGTATGCATCTGCATTCAGTAGGTGTGAAAATTCTTTACCCTCTGAACATGTACATATGTATGAGTCGCTTGGTCAAAAGAGATTTAAAAATTAATCCGTCGTGTTCTTATTGATAAGAAGTCGACAAGTCAGATCGTGGTTTTATTTCTTTGTACTTACTGTTGTATATTCATTAGGTACTTACACGACACACATATTCAACTAATTTATATAGCACACATTTTACTAACATACTATAATAAATGAAATACATGTACTCGCACTCTCTAATACATATATCTACTTAAAACGAAAATAAACGGTGACTATTAACCGTTCGTAGAATATTTTTATTTAAATGTTAATGTCTCCATTGTATATAAACATAGCGATCAAATTAAAGCTGATTCATTTACATATCATCGCATATCAAATGATTTAATTTCAATTTGATAAAATTCCTACCTAACTATACTTACCTATTGTACATGGCATCAACTTTCTCATGTACACAATCTGTTCGTTGAAGATGTCTACCGTCAATTTTTGTCAAATTGAAATACCTAAACATTTTATAAAAGTTACTCCTGCTCAAATGCTCCGCTGTCAATTTAATTTAAATAACGAGGCTATATTTGTATACTTGCATAAAGTGTTGTATCGTGTCAAACTAAATACTTTGAAAGGTTTCTTTTTAAATTATAGATAATTTTCATTCTGTTGACAATCTATCCTTTATATACAAAATAGGAATACTTCTAAAGAATATAACATAATGATTACCTACCTAATGGACTCACGACCACTTCGGTATAAACGGATTTATTGAAATTGAAAATCGATATTTTTTTTTTCGTCGTATCGAATAAAAATTAATATCGTTTCATTTCACAAAATTATTCCTGCAGTTGACATTGTTTTAATAAAGAAGTCTCGAGTATTTGGCTATCTGCTTGCGTATTTTTACCTTAATTTAATTCAATTTCCCAATTTTATTAATGAAGGAAACGCAGTACTTTAATGTTTCAGCCGTTTGAAAATTATAATAATGAGTTTGGAATTTCATGAATTAAAAATGTTTGCTTTACGATATTATCTAATTTGGATAAAAATGCGGAGGTGGTCATCGAAAGCACTTATTTTCTTTGCCTTTTTGCCCTTTTTTTTTTCAAAAGTCTAAAATGTATTCGAGTCTTTGAATTTTTAATATCCTTTCAAACGTAATAGCAGCACAGTCTGCGAAAAATTTTTCATCAATATCCAAAAAAAAGGAACAAGAGAATTTCGAAACGTATTGATAGAATGTAAATTAGATAAAAGTTTGGCAATTCGATGGTTGTCGGTAATATGTTACGAATTACGAATATAAATTTTATTTCTTTTACAATTTTTATATGTCTTGAAATGAAAAATCGTTCGTTTATCGGTTATGCAAGTACGTGTATTATAATAGAGGTAGAATATATTACGAAACGCTATTCGCTCTGGTTGTTGACTGAAATGCGAATTTTTTTCAATTTTTTCCCTCTTTACGGTACATTTGGTTGACTCCGATGATTATGGTACCATTTTAAAATGTACTTACTTTTTCGTAAAAAAAAAGCAGCTGGATAGCTTTAAGGAAAATATTGAGAGATATATGTCTTCGAGTGGTCGCAATTTTTGTCAGTTGGAAATTTTAGATTTTTTACTCGTTTCTGTATACAGGGTGTTTCATAACTAATCTACCTCCTTCCACCCGGTAAGTTGGCAACCCATTCTGAGCACAAGTAGGTATGTTTGATTATCCTTGAATTTGAAGGGACTAAGTTATGCTTATTGAGAATTTTTTTTCAATTTTGTTCATCCTTTTTGTGTGGTTATAAAATTTCAAGTATGATAGGTAGAGGGTTGCGGTTTGCGCCATTGAAAGGAGCATTCATTCCGGCTTTTTTTGCATGCAAAGTTTTTTTGAGCTAATTGATGGAGAAGTCCCAATAATTCATGAAAATTTAAAAAAAAAAATTATTTTATCATGGTACATATATGCTTTTACTATGGGTAATTCCGCGAAAAACTCCAACGATGACTTTTGTACAATTTTTCAGACTTTTTTGGACTTGGAAAAATTTTCAGATTTCCATTGACTTTTTGGACTTGAAAAATTTTAGAGATAATGCTGACTTCTAAACATTTTCTCAGACAAATAATTTAAACTTTTTGAAGTTTGAAAATTTTAGAAATCAGGGTAACTTTCCGATATTTTCTCAGGTCAGGCTTTTTGGATTTGGAAAATTCCAGATATTACGCTGATTTTCCGACATTTTGTCAGACTTTTTTGGACTCGGAAAATTTTTTTTTGAATTTCAAAAATCCCAAGAAAGTTCAAATCAGACATTTTATCAGACAGATTTTTACCTAACGACGACTTTAATCATTTTGTCACACTTTTTTGAATTTGGAAAAAGTTTCAGATTTCGACTGACTTTTTGTACTTACTTGGAATTGAATTACGAAAATTTTTCAAAAAAAATCCATTATGAAATTCACTTACAAAAATCCGTTACCGTACCATAATTTTTAGATATTTTGTCCGAATTTTTTGAACTTGGAAAATTTTTCAGAATTCCAAATGATGTTTTGGAATTTGGAAAATTTTAAATATCACGACTTTTTTAAAAAATTCAATGAGCAAAAGCTTGAGTAAAATTTTCAAATTTTTTCTATATTAACCTACCATTATTATGACCTTGGCTTATTTTAAAAATTTCACTCTTTCCAGTGAAGCAAACCTCAGATTTCTATCTCGCTCTGTTCAAAAGTTAAGTATGAATGTTTAATTTCAAAGAAAATTTAAAAAAAAAATCACTTTTTTGGAAAAATTATAAAATTTTGAAAGCGGGTTTTCCTGAAATTAAACATGCATCGCGTATACAAAAAAATTAATTATCACAAGTAAAAAAAAACTAATAGTGATTAATAGTATTTTCGACACTAATACTCGCACTAGTAATACTACTAATCACTAATAATCTTTATTAGTTACTATTAGTATCAAAAATACTATTAATCACTATTTTTTTTCATTATGTGGTGATTTAATAACACTAAATCACTAATAATCACTATTAATTTCAGTAGTGATTAATAGTACTATTAATTTATGTGGTGACTGGGAGCCCAATTGAGGGTGACAATATAGCTTATCTGAAAGCTTATGTATTATTTGGTGCGACAGTTTATCTGCGAGTACAAAACCATATTATTTGATTAATACTTAGTTACTATCAGTCACTACTAGTCACTACACATCGATTAGTAGTTACTATGAGTCACTACCAGTCACCATATGGGAACTATTAATTGATTAGTAGTTACTATTAATCACTAATAGTGGATTAATAATATTTGTAACTAATAGTAATTAATAGTGATTATTAATTTTTTTTGTATACGGGATAACTTTTGAATCGAGCGAGATAGGAAACTGGAGTTTCCGCCTTTTCAAAGAGCGACATTTTTTAGACAAGCTGAAGTCATAATAATGGTGGGTTAGTAAGAAAAAAAATTGAAAATTTTACTAAAATTTTTAAAGAAATGAAATGTTTTGGTATTTTGAATATTTTATCAATTATTGGGTCTTCCTTATCAACTAACCCGAAAAAAGTTTGTTTGAAAACGAAAACTGGGATGAATGCTCCTTCCAATAACGTAAACCACAACCCTCTACCTATCATTGTTAAAATTTTATGACCAATCAAAAATGATGAACAAAATTGAAATTTTTTCTCTCAATGAGCGTAACTTTGCCCCTTTAAATCCAAGGGTAGTCAAACATACCTACTTGTACTCAGGATAGGTTGCTTACTTACCCAATGGAAGGAGGGGCATTAGTTATGAAACACCCTGTATAAAGATGAACTTTTTTTTACGAAATGTTTCCAGCAGGTCTTATTCACGCATCAGATTCTTATTCTGCGGAGTTATCCCGGTTTACATTTTGATTCAAATCATGGAGTCGGGATTTTCGTAGAATTTTAAAATATAACTTTTAGTTTGCTGGTTTAGGAATGCGAAAATCGTATATTTTTCTACCGGGTGAAAAAAACCACGTAGGAATGAATTGCGATATTTTGTGTCAGAAAACCGAATAGAGTTTTTTTTTGTTTGTTTGCAAAATAATACGCGTGGATACGATGTAACTGTGTGTGTATTATACCTGTACTTAAGTACAAATCAATAATTTATCCGGAGTAAATTGCAGTGTGTAATTTTAAAGCAGAAGGGACATAAGGAAATGAAAATGTTGCAACGGATGCCATGAACTAACCGAGTACATGGGTATGATTCCATTTACAATAACCACTACCCATTTAACACATTTCCTTCTCGAGTGGTTTTCGATTAAAAACAAAATCCTTACGGTTTCCGTTCTTACCTTACCTACCTAATCATTTAGGAGCTAGGTATGTATACTTAACAAAGGTACAGCTACCTTATATACCACAGGAAAAGATATCGAACCAGTTCGCAGTTTGGTACCTACAATTAATTGGATAAGTTGTTAAAGTTGAAGACAGACTATAAAAGTTATAGGATTATAAATTGTAAAATTTATTGATAAAATTTCTAAAGGTAAACCGAAGCTAGCAAAAGCTATCTTGATGAACCGTGTACCTAAATAGATATATGTAATATGGCTTTGTTTGTTAATATAATACGCGAATGTGTATTAACAAACAAAGCTATCAACTTTCACATAGGTCTGTATCACATAATGTATAACGTTAAACTAAAGTTTGAAACTTTTCCGAGGGTCTACAGCTACCTTGTTTCCTTTATTAAAAACTTCTTCGTCAGGTATATCTATAAAGGCTACATACCGGAAGCAAAAATGATAAGTGATCTTTCCAACCGAAAATAATACCGGTGCTTTTAATTCCGTAATTTTAATATGAAATAATGTATCGATGGGTCTAAAATGTAAAGTTTTCAAACGTACTAATTATGCAGTGTTTGTAGAGGCAAAAATGCATAAAATATGTAGCATTTTAGGAAGTAGGAAACAATACTGAGATGTGGTGGATAGATATACAATTCTGGTTTAATAGTTTTTAGGTATTTTAGGAATTATATGAAAACTATTTGCGGGGTGTTCCAGGAAACATCTGCTGAATTTCAATCGTAGGTGGTACTACAGGAGATGAACAAAAATGGTTTTTATGGTGGGTGGCCAATCTTGTAAATTGAAGGCGCTGTGGCAAGTTATTTGCTGGCATTCAATTTTTGAGTGTAAAAATTCGTAATGAAAATCATTTTTGATTAAAAAAATTAAAAGTGCTAATGAAAGTAAAAAATGATTCTTATGTGGAAAAACGAGGAAAATGAAAAGTGAATTTTTTAGGTACATTTTTCATTTGGGAAAAATTGTCATTGGAAATTCAACATTGTCTCCATACACAGGTTGTGCATGTCACGAATAATAAATTCAGCCATTTGGAAAAAATTGAAAAAATTGAAACTTGCGGAGTTATGTTGGTTAAAAGAACTTTGAGCATGTACAGGGTGTTCCAATAGTAGTGCACTGCCTTCAAACCAGAGATGAAGCTACTCTAATCACATAATTATACCCGTATACAAAAAAAATTAATAGTGACTAATAGTAACTACTAATCAATTGATAGTTCCCATATGGTGACTAGTAGTGACTAATTCTAACTATCAATCGATTGATAGCTCCAGTCTTGTGACTAATAGTAACTACTAATCGATGTATAGTGACTAGTAATGACTAATAGTAACTATTAATCGATTGATATAGTTTCATACTCGCAGGTAAACTGTCGCATCAAATAGTATATAAGCTTTTGGATAAGTTGTATTGTCACTCTCACATTGAGGGTGACAACTAATAGTAACTGTAGCATTTTTGACACTATTAATCAGTATTAGCAGTACTAGTCACGAATAATGATTATTAGTGACTAGTAGTACTACTAGTGGTTAATAGTGTCGAAAATACTATAGCCATAGTCACGATTAATCACTATTAATCTATATAACGTTAAAAAAACTAATCGTGATTAATAGTGACTATAATATTTTTGACACTATTAATCACTACTAGTCACTAATAAATTAATAATCATTATTCGTGACTAGTAGTATACTAATAGTGAATAATAGTGTCGCAAATACTATAATCACTATTGTTTTTTTTTTATCATGACTATTAATTTTTTGTACACGGGTATGCATGTTAGCCAACGCCAAGATTTGAAGGGGCAAATTTTCAGAACAACGTAACTTCACTTATAATGCAGATAGAACATTTGTTTTTAAATCTTCTTGTAGAAATTTTTCAGCTCTACAAAATGAATTATGTTTATGTTTTGCCAAACTCCAAAATTGAAGGAGCTACAATAATTTGAAAGCTTGTAGGCTTCATATCTCCTTCAATTTTTCAAGTTAGGCAAGATTTTATAAGAACAATTTTTTGTAGATTTTTTTGAGTTCTACAAAATGAGCTACCTATTAATGTATTGCCGAACTCTAAAATTGGAGGACCTACAAATTTGAAAGCTAAAAAGAAGCATGGTTTCTCAAAATCCGTTTTTTTCTTTAAAATAAATCTTCAAAATGGTCTAATTTGTTTTCAAATTTGAATTTGGACAAAACTTTATAAGCTCATTTTGTAAAAATCGAAAAGGTCTCCAAAAAATGACTTACAAAATTTTGTCTCACTTGAAAATTGAAGGAGTTACGAAGCCTACAATTTTTCAGATCATTGTAACTCCTTCAATTTTAGAGTTAGGCAAAATATTATTATACCTCGTTTTGAAGAGCTTAAAAAGTTTTACAAAAAAGTTTCAAAAAAATGTCTATTTACATTATCAACAAAATTACAACGTTCTGAAAAAAACACAACATTGCTCCTTCAAATCTGAGAGTCTGCATACTATACTTGCATAAACTTGGGTATGTGGTTTGAGTAGTTGCATCTCTAGTTTGAAGGCGACGCACCCAGACTTGAACACCCTGTATATCTAATGATTGAAGGGTAACACGTAAACGAAGTCTTGCCACCGTTATTTACAGGATAAAATATTTCGTAATTTATTACACTTGGATAGTGAGACATTAGTTGGCAATTACGACTAATCAAATATTTGCTGGGATAGCTGTAGGTACATATATGTTTTTAAACCGTCACATAATGAAAAGCAAATAAAGAAAGCAGTGTTGGAAAATATTATTTATTTGAGCTTAGAAGTCGTGGCATGAGACATATGGTTTTACTTTTGAAAAATTTCCCTTGATGGTATAAAAAAAACACTATTTCGTTATAATACCTATATATCACAAAGTTTTTCCTTTTTCTCCCCAGCCATTGCGCAAGTATTGATATATTTTTAGAGCATATTTTCGAAAAAATATATGCATAAATCACCAGTGCTTAAACTTGAAGATTTATCTTTGGTGGTGGGGGGGGGGGGGTGAATGGATAAAAATTTGCCGACTGAACTGAACTTGTACGCAAGGTCGAACTGAATGAGCTTTCCAGGAGTAGGGGAGAATGACTGGAAATACCAACTACAGCTACTGAAGATTTTCAACTCTACTTGGAATATGTTGAGCTGAAATGAACAAAAAATTACATACATAGACAGGAACGTAGCCAGTCAGTAACATAGCCAGATAAACATCCAACAGTGAGGGGAGGAGTAATTAGAAAAAAGTGTGATTTTTCGTAAAATCGTTGGAAAATGATCGAAGCAAAGGCAAAAATTTTTGCAAAACAAAGCATTCAAAGCATTCATCTTCTTTATCGACCTACTGATTGCCTATTTTTCAGTTGATTAGGCGAGACGCTGACTTTTGAATCGATTTGTTGATTACCCGGGGGAGGGGGGTTAAAATCACTCTTTCTTCAATTCTAGAGCACATCGAAAATACAACAGGGAGTTGGTAAGAAAAAAATGTGATTATACGTAGAATTTTAAGAAATATGTATGATTTTTATGAAAATACCAGGTGGCTGAGGCTCTCCTCACCTGCTGTTACGCACAAATCGATTTTTCTTTGCTTATAAAAATATTTTAGTAAAAATAATTTTTAGTCAAAATCATCGTTTCTCGTCATTTTTTTGTCAAAATTTTCAATCCAAGTCAAAATTGTCATTTTTTTGTCAAAAATGTCATTTTATGATCAAATTGTAATTTTTTGGTCAAAATTGTGATTTCAAGGTAAAAATCGTCGTTTCAAGGTAAAAACTGTCAGTTTCGGTCAAAATATCAGTTTTTGTCAGTATTGTCATTTTTTGGTCCAAAATGTTATTTTTTGTCAAGATTGTGATTTTTTGGGTCGAAATTATAATTTCAAAGTAAAAATTGTAATTTTTGTTTAAAATCGTTGTTTTTCGTCAATTGTAATTTTTTTTGTTCAGCTTGTGAATATTTTATTCAAAATTGTCATTTCAAGGTAGAAATAATTTTTTTGATAATTTTTGGATTTTTTAAAAATTTCATCAAGGGAAATATTACGGGTGCATTCAAAATTCTTATAAGTTTCAAAAAGTCTGACAAAATGCCTAAAAGTTGAAAATGTCAACGTTACAGATAGACAGAAAGTTATTATCTTGAAATGATTTATTATGTTCATTTTACTTGGAAATTTTCAAGAATTTTTTTATTCAGATTTATACATCTAAGCGCTACATTTTTTCCTAAATTATTTTCAACATAATTTTGATGCCATACTTATAGTAATAAAAAAGAAGGGAGGTTAGTTTGTAACGCGCAATAAAGTATACTAAGTTTATGATTCTGTAATGTAATAATTATTGTTTTTTTTCTCTAACGTAAAAGTTCGATGAAGATTTATTTAGGCGATTTTTTTTTAAAACCAATGAAATAACATATGGGAAAAAATTACGTTATACGACTGAATTATTTTTTCGCAAAACCGACAAACTTGGCAGCCGCGGGAGAATATTTCATTTGTCAAAGAGTTTTGGCAGTCATTTTTTATCCAACATTCGGTTTTATTACCTAAAATTGTCAAGTTTGGCTTGCGAATAATTTTCCTAACCAAAATTAATATGTGTCGTGTGTCGAAAGAATATTTTTCGAAATCGAAAGTGAAAAATGACTTGTTTGAATTCCTTTGAAAGTAAGATATCTAAAAATAGATGCAACTATCGACATCATTCGATCATCTCTGAACTTTTAGTATCTGCATATTATTATATCCTATTAGATACATATTTACAATATGTGAAGAAATCGAGCAAGAAGCTTTACTAAAAATCTAAAACCACATTAAAATAGCTCCCATCATGTAAAATATTATTGCCATTTTCGCAATTTGAGAATATTTAAACTTTTTTCACAGTAATCTTGAGCTTGCTCGTGAAATTAATTCAAGCCGACGAAATTCCGTTTTCTTTGCGTTGAAATTTCAAAGGTGGCATTTATAATTAAAATGTGTGGCTTCCAAAGCCGAACAACAGCGGGATATTAAAAATCAAAATGAGATAGCGAAGTCTCCAAGGTTTTGTATTTAAATTTGACTAGAGAATCTAATACAATCAATGAATTAAAAAGCCAGCACATTGAAAGTTTTTAATTAAATTAATCTACTTACTCGTTTTGATGCAGTAACCCTTAACGCCTGTCTTTTTATTACCCATGCCTTCTTGCATATTGAACGGTTTTCATTTATCTATACTTCAAGTAGGTATTTGTATGTATGTGTAATTTCTCAGAAGGATTTTCTAATTAAAAACCATCCTCGAATAAGGCTCTCAGGATAACATTTCAGTTCGGTGTGATGTTTTCTCGACGAATGTTTTTTCATTTGTTCTATTATAAGTGGAAAAGGAAGCAATTTTAGGTATTTTTTATTATAACTTGTTTGAAAGAAGAAAAAATTATCTTTCAAATGATATGTTTACTTTTTGATTTCGTACAGTTTTGAATTTTTTCCTGATGACGTCATAAATATGCAAATTGTTTGAAATCAAAAAGTAATTATATATTTTGAATGCTGATTTTTTGCTCATTCAAAAAACTTATTATGAAAATTACCCTAGATTGCTTTTTTCTCTAATTAAAAAGAAAAATTTGGAAAAAACAAATGATGGAAAAACATCACACAACTAACCCTTGGCGTCCCTGAGAAAACTGCTGAATGAAATTCCAATATATTCAGTTTGTTAAAATTTACTAGGTGTCTCTTTTAAAAATCTTGAAAAAAATTGACCTCGAAGAAAAATTCTATCTTTGGACAGAGTGAGTGAAATATTCTGAAATTTTCACAAATTGTGGGCATTATGTGGATACACTCGTGGAAATTTTTTCAAAAAAATTGGTCAAAATTTTCTTAATTTTTTGGCACTTTGAAATTTTTAAAAAATCCCTAAAAAAATTTTGGGAATGGCATGACTGAATTTTTTTTCAATATTTGGTATTACCCTAGGGTATGATTTTTTTTTTGATGCCCAAAAACTATGGCAACATTGTCTAAAAGATTCAAAACCGAGAAAAACGTTCTTAAATGGTCTTTCCTATACTTGAAGGGGAAAAAACGTTGATTTTTTTGGGGAGCCCAACCCTATAGTTTGGTGTCATTCCATGAGAAAATGATGCAAAAAATTGTTTAGCCCAATCGATGCATATTAACCTGTCCCACAGCGACCACTTTGAAAATTGAACACAACAAGCCCGATCTCAACGTTACTCCACTACGGCGTGTGGGAAATATTGAGCACGCGCTACTTATGTTCAATTTTCTAAGTGGTCGCTATGGGACAAGTTAATATGCACAGATCGAGCTAAAAAGTGTTTTGCATAATTTTCTTATAGAATGACACCAAACTATAGAGTTGGGGGGGGGCTCCAAAAAAAATAAAAATTTTTCTCCTTCAAGCATAAAAAAGACCATCCAAGAAATTTTTTTTCAGTTTTGAATTTTCTTAAAAATGTTGTCATAGTTCTTGGACCTCGAAAAAAAAAAATGTCATATTTAAGGGTATTACAAAATTTTGAAAAAAAATTCAGCCATGTCATCCCTCTCTAACAAAAATGTCTCGACCATTTTTTTAAAGTTTCAAAGTGCCAAAAAATTGCGAAAATTTTGACCAATTTTTTTTTTAATTTTCACAAGTGTACCCATAAAGTGCCCATAATTTGTGAAAATTCCAGAATTGTTCATCCACCCCCTCCAAAGATATGGTGTATTGAAGTTTCGATATTTAGGGGGTGATAATTCGGGAATGGGTTGGGATGGGGGTCAAAATTTTCGGTGATGAGTTTTTTCATCAAGGGGAACATTTAGGATCACTTAAGAGGAAATTTGGGTCAAGGGCTGATTTCACTATCTCACCAGGGAAGGCCCTTTAAATTTTCAAAATTTCGTATTTCCGAAATTAATTTTTCTTCGGGGTTAATAATTTTCGAAATTTCTAAAACGGACACCTAGTACATTTTAACGACCTGAAAATATTGGAATTTCATCATGCAATTTTCTCAGAGGCACCGAAGGGTTGCAAGCACAGAATATGTCACCCCTTTTAGAATGATAAAATCTGTATGAAAATCAGGCTAAAGGTTACTTTTCTATAGACATTTTCCATTAAAAATTACAAATTTTTTAATCATCAATTTCGTTTACGTGCTCGCTTATTCCACACAGATCAGCACAGTTTTGTGCGAAATCACCTATATGACCTATTCTATAAATACCGCAGCACTTTGTAATTGTATCGTTATCGTTTATCATGTTGAATACACTTTCGGTGGCATTTTCCTTTATACTCGCGTTGAAAAAAGATGAAAGATTGTCGGTTCTAGACTCCACGCCATTGTAGCTCATCTTCCTCTCAATAGCTCATCTTTCTCCGCAACTGGAGAAATGTTCGATCGCTTACGTACGATAGGAAATTTGATGTAAATTGAATTTAAACTGGCGCATTGTGAGCCCATTTTCACGCTATGATTAATTATTTAAAGGACTAAGGAGATGAAAAGACGATATCTAAAGCTAAACTATCTGCTTTAAAGAAAAGTTGGTTTTTAAATTTAGAAATATGTAAGACAGGTTGTCCTTTTTACGAAAAATGCTCGTGGAACGTTCCAAAATGAAGATGGGCACGAGCAATATACCTCGTCATATTTACAGCCTACCGGGCATAGCTTCGTGAGTATGGAATACAAAATATATCCAGAGATGTCTGGATGAGAAGCCCGCGCGCGATGATAGTTTGTTATAAAAGCCGGATTTTGTGACAACTTTATAACGAACCGACCCCAGCTCCAGTAATTTTCGAGTTGATAAACTAAATCATTTGCAATGTTCATCGTGAAATTATACCTACCTTACAAACCTACCCAAAACATGGTCGTATTTTGAACAAAATTATATACCTTTGTTATCTTTTGATTTCGTGTTTATTTTCAAATTTCGAGTAGGTATAGGTGTATTATTTCGTTAGATTGTAATTCTATTGCCTACCACGAGTACCTACTTAATACATTATACTCTTCCTTTTGTATGTAATTAAAAAAGTTTACGCGTTTTCTGTATCTCTGTACTTTGCTATTTATCATACTATAATTCGCTGAATAGAAATACCTCTGAATATAGTGGCATTTGGTCTAGAAATGTTCCATTATTAAAATTATTCGGTGCGGTGTCTCAAACTTTCAAGTACTTATATATTTTTTTTCCACAAAACTTTTATTCCTTTTTGGTGGTTGGATTTAACGAGGGAGAGGCTAATAAAATATTCATATTGTAACGAGTATATATAAGAGAAGAGTTTATTATATCATTCTGAAATGTGACTTGAACGTAATTGTTACATATGAAAAGTTTATTTTCATTTTAAATAAATTATCAACCTTTGGAATTTTCATCGTTTTGGGAAATTGACACCGGAGTATTGGCAATAATGGCTGGATTTTTTATGCATAAGAATTGAAATTGAAAAGCTTAGAGCGAGTTGCTAAGTAGATTTTTTGGTATTCTGATTTCGTAACTTGGTATCATAAAATGACGTACTTTTTAGTTTCGAATGTTTTTTTTTTCAACTTGGAAATTAATTTGCCTATAGCAGTGCTTCGTTTCGAAAATACACTTACCTGCCTACGTAATTATATCGAACTGTTTTTCTGTTTGTTTTTCGATGATTACGTTTGGATAAAAAAATTCGTAATTGGATGTTTAAAATAATGCTTTCGGATTCTAAATCAATAGGTGATATTTAAATTCTGAAATTAGACAGCAGTTTTATAGCTTGAGCTGGGCATATCTCGAAATTTACTTTTTCAATTAAAAGTCGACATAGTTTCGATGAAAAATAAACTTTTGAAAGATTCAATAAAAATTGATGAAAAGTCAGACAAATGTTGAAATGTCGAAATTTACAAGATAATCAAAATTCTTGAATCATAAAAAATATTTCTAGATCTGACGATCCATCAGCAGTGAAAAATTTGTTTGAAAAATTTGATAGGTGAATATTAAAAACTCAAATTTTCTTAGGGGGGAAATTTTTTTAATAATGCATCTGTTTAAGGACTGGTTAAAGGCTTCAACTTGAAAATTTAGACTTGAATTATAACTAGATGACTTCCTATTAAAATGTCAGATCATTTTTCATTAAAATATTAAAAATTGAAGACAGGTCTTTCATTTTGTTATTGTCAAGATTAAGTTTTTGTAAAGTTTTGTGAAATTTCACAAAATGTTGAAAAGTTACGTCGCGTCGGTGATGCAGGTACACGAAATATGATTTATGTTCAAAATTTCATAAAAATTGTTCGAACTATTGAAAATAATCTTTAAAATAGCGTCAGCTTGCATAGTCGTCGAAAGCCAAAATGGGCCCAAGGCAAGTATTATTTTTACACCATCTCCCTCCAAAAAAAACTTAATTTTTAGGGGGGAAAAACTTATAGATACATAAACAATAAACATATAGGGTGGCAGTCGATGGTTTTAAAAATGAAGAAAATAAAATAAAATACGTTTCTTATTTAGAAACATGAATTTTCTGGCCACACTAAGGGTCCTACGACAGAAATACTTAGAATAAAAACTGTAGCGCTTGAAATTTTTTTCTAGGAGGCTTAATTTTCGAGATTTTTGCAGTCAAAATTCAAAATTTGACATGCATTTTTTACATTACGATCTTTGACTGCGAAAATCACGAAAACTAAGCATCCTAGAGAAAAAACTAACCACCTAATGTAGAAAGAAAATTTCAAGCTCTACAATTTTTATTTCTAGTACTTTTTTCACAGGACTCTTAGTTTAGCCAGAAAATCCATACTTATGGGGAAAAACCATGGAAAAACGTGTAAAAATAGAATCTGCAGATTTTTGAACTTGTTTTTTTGTATGTCAGATGTGACAGAATACCAAGACAACTTCACTTGGTTACCAAACTATCACCTAAAACATATCTAAAATAATGTCTCGGCTAATAGCGTTCTTTCAGAAAAATTTAAAGTACGTAATCTGCCCACACCCCAAGGGGTGTATTCATGAACCGAATTTTCAAATTACATTCCATTAAAAAAAATTACAACTGGAAACTAATCAATTTGAACATAACTCACAAAATTAATAACCC
>FIZU01060940.1:0-10501 GCA_900064475.1 Pseudococcus longispinus
AAAAATTTCAGCCATAAAAAGCAAAATTTAAAAAAACGGGCTCTATAGTGATTTTAGGAATTTAATAATCTACCACATATCCAAAATTCATCAAAATCCATCGAACGGTTCTTGAGAAAAATTCAATAAACTATAAAATCAAAAAATCAAAAATTTCAGCCATAAAAAGCAAAATTTTAAAAAACGGGCTCTACAGTGATTTTCGGAATTCAATAATCTACCACATAACCAAAATTTATCAAAATCCATCACACGGTTCTTGAGAAAAGTTCAATAAACCATTTTGAGCATTTCAGGCGCAGAGTATGTAATTACGAAAAACGCATAACGCAAAGAACCACCTTAACGTTATTCTAATCGTTCCGGCGCTCTGCTCTCCGGGCGTGCTCCGGACTGCCGGGCTTTCCGTTGCGAATGAGTGATAACAGCAAAAAATTTGATTACTGTTCAAGCGGTTCAAGTAGCTACCAAATTTTGAAAGTTGGACTTTATTTAGTAGTTTAAAGTTGAACAGACATAGTTATTTGTGTCTTATATTCATTTTACACGATATTATTGATATGTGTCCATGAAAATTTAAAAAATGTTGATTTTTTTCTCGACCAAATTATGCTAAACAATTCCTATCTCATCCAAGTTTCGAAAAAAATTATCGCGTAAATTGTAAACATGTCTACCAACGTAAGTTCGAATCGAGTAAGCTCTTCAGTCACTCGATTCATCATTTAATATTCGATTTCAGATAGAATTTGCGGTTGAAATGAACGCCGACGAAATGCCCGAAAAGATAAAATCATGCTTGAGCGATACATCCGGTGTGGACGACATTCGTATATTCCCAGCTACTGGGACAGTTGTGATCAAATCGTCTTTGCCAGTATCTATACTTCAAGAGAAGCTCGAATCAACTGGTCAAAGAGCTGTGGTAAAAGGATACGGTGGGACAGAAAAAGGTTATTTACAAGAGTCTAATATTTTTCTAATAATGCGAATGCCAACCAAAAAGGTAATCATGATTAGCTATTCGATTGTAGGAAGCCTTCAAGCAGCAGTTGCCATGGTAGGTGGAGAATGCGGTTACGGATTGGGTCGAGTACAAGGTGTTGTTAGGTTTATTCAAGCAAATGAGAACGAATGTATTGTAGATGGAACAATTGACGGACTAACGCCCGGCTTACATGGATTGCACGTTCACGAATTTGGAGACATATCAGATGGCTGCAACAAGTGAGTTGTAAGTTCCTCGAGTTGTGAAAAAATCAACGAAACCATTTTATTAATCGTATAAATACTTTATTAGCGTCGGCGATCACTTTACATTAATTAATGCACCACACGGCGCTCCTGAAAACCAACCTAGTCAAAGGGTACGTATTATACTTCGTGTTATATTCAAATCTAAGCCATTAATTCGTTTCAGCGATCATTTTTCATTGATTTTTCGCAGCACACCGGTGATTTGGGGAATATCAAAGTGGATGACAATGGAAGAGCACAATTTCGATTTGCCGATAAAGTTTTAAAAGTTTGGGATGTGGTTGGTAGAACGGTTGTAGTTACCGAAAATAAAGACGACCTCGGTAAAGGTTCCAGTGTTCAATCTGCGATTGATGGAAACTCCGGTAAAAGGTATAATCTGCCTCTTAGATTCTCAAACCGACGAAACCGAAAACAAATTCACGTACTCAATTTTATTTCAGATTAGGCTGCGGTATCATAGCGCGTTCAGCTGGTTTATTCGAAAATACCAAAAAGATATGCGCTTGCGATGGCGTATCGCTGTGGGACGAACGAAATAAACCACTGGCGGGGCCAGGTAGACGGGATCGTTTATGAAAATTCGAAATTCCCAACTATTTTCCAAATGTGGGCCAGTTACTTAATTCTGTGATTTTACGTATTCGTGTAGGTATTTTTATAATTACTGTATTAGCCACTCGGGGGTATCCGGAAACATTAAAATTCTTCGTATCTAATCGTACAATTTATTCAAAATAAAAAGTTGAGTACAACATTTTCAACAATGTATATTGATTACCCTAATTGGAATTCAAAAAAATACACATAAAAGCATTTTGGAAAACTTTTCATTAAAAAAAACAATCCCACGATTAAATTATTTCGTGAAATTCAACAAAAAAAAAAAAAAGTCAACATCACCTACGCTTTTACTAATATTCTTAGTTTGCTAACACAAGACTACTACAACGAATAATTAACGGGGAGACAAAATCCGTGGAATTTTAAATTGAAATTCGTTGCAAACGACGAATCAACAATTAATAATGTAAAACTATGGTATGGAAGAGCAGTCGCAAAATTGACAAAAATTTCACCTCAAAAATAGCATTATTTCTTAAGCATCGTAATTTTTTTTTATTTCAAGTAAAATGGAAATGCACACGGAGTAAGTATATCCAATTGATTGCGTTGGTAACGCTAGTTTTTTTTTCATTTTTACACGATCGAGTTGAAAAATTCTTTTTTTTTTTGCAAATTTAATTTCATTATTCTTGCTTATTAGTTGTTATCAAAATTTGTACCAACACAATTTAACAATTTCTTGGTTAATTGATCGCTTCGAGAATGGAAACTAGAAAATTCACAATCGGATTAAAATTTAACCAACACGTTTGAAAGCATTTCATTCCAATACTGATGTCATCGAAGGCTCCTTTTTTACTGATGAAAATGATACAATAGATCGGATTCCTTTGACTGAAGCCTTAACAAAAATATATACGTATAGCTTGAAAAAAAATTTATTGAATTTAAAATGCTAAAAATATTAGCGATATTGTATCGAACTTACTTTTTTTTTCGATCCATTGAGAAATTCTTTATACATGTCAGATCTAATGTAACGTGGATAACTATCGCTTTTCATCAAATGGTACACGTGAGCCTGAAATAAAAACATTTGGTATTAAATAACCGCGTAAGAGTAAACTACAGTACCCGGGTACCTGTAAATTGCCAAGAGTCGTTTCGAGGAAATTTAACTGGCATTTGACCAAAAATCATCGAGATTTGAATTTCAAACCAGGTATACGGTAAAATAAGAAAACTCGCTTACGGCCGCAATATCGAAAGTCCATCTGTCGGGCTTCTCCATGTTTTTTTTGCTCAATTCGTGCGATTGCGAATCTACATTTATAGGACAACTGGCCTCCGACGATAAATATTCCAACCAAATTTCTTCCGCGCATGATTTCACTTTCGATAATGGTAACGATTTCATGATTTGAACAGCGTCCCAAAATCTACGAAACAAATGGAAAAATGTCGGTAGGCGAGTACGTATAAAAATGGTAATTTAGTGAATTTGTACTTTTAGGTAATTACACAAAAATCTGAAAATGGATTCGGGTCGTTTAATTAATTATGACGTAAGTTGTCGTGAACAATAAACCGATCTTACTTTAAATTTTCACTACTGAATTCTTTTTCGAGAAATTTCATAAAATGCTGTTTACCCAACGGATCAGCTAAAACTTCCTGCAACGCGAAAGCCCATCTTCTAACACGACGAACGGAAGCTTCTTTTCTAAACTCAAAATATTTCCGATCAACGTCGAGTACACGCTTGCGATTGCAACGAAGCAATACTCGTTTACTTACGACGATGATTCCTGATCCCACAAATCGGAATTATCGGTTAACCAAGGATTAGGATACTCGGGTGAAGTAAAAAAAGAATCGTATTCGGCATACTGTTCGAAATATTGCACATATCTGAAATAAATTCGATCAAACGTGTGAAAATAATTCGGCACATCGAACAACTCTTATTTAGGCTATTTTTTAATTACAAAATAGGTACTTACGTTTCAGCTATTTTCGATAATTTAATATTTCTTCGTTCTAGACGTACTTTTAAAACGGTAATTTCTTTTTTTAAACTTTCCATCGAGGTTTTTAATTGCGTCTGCGAAGGAACTTCGGTATTAATAATAATAGGCATGGAAGAATCATGGGAACAAAATGCCGGGCACCGCAACGCCGAAGGTTTCACTTTATGTTTAACACGAGCCTTTCGAATATCAATTTCCGTCGTATTTACACAGCCCGGCTGAAATACAAAAACAGATTTCGTTTAATTCGTAGGTAATTATCTATATCTGATGCACATATCTGCCACACTCCGCGTAGGTGGTTTATTAGCTACAGCTACGTACCATTGGTCTGTGCACATCCCAGAAAGCGCGTTCTTGGCTCTCTAAAACCTTACGTTCCATTTTCTCTCTCTTCTTATCAACTTTACTTTGAGCTTCAGCTTGCATAAAAATGAATTCCCATTTACGAGCGAACATCTTCTGTAAGCGGGCGAAATTTTCGGCCTCGAAATCGCTCAAATTCAATTTATTTTTATTCAGCATCGTTCTTTTGCAAAGGTAAACAGCTGCGTGAATGAATTTTCGTAATTAATTTCTCGCGCAGAAATACTCGATAAGTAAACGGAAACGTATATGAAATTATATTGACGCGAGTTTACCATAATCGGTGTTTTCAGGTTCGGAATTATGAGACGGCCAGAAATACGGGGTCTGAAAAAGAAATAAACATTTGACATTCGAATTTGTTCGCCAAAAACAAAAATTCGTTTAAAAATCAATCTTACTTGAAATCTGTAGAGCGTATTATCATTCTTCATCGTTAAACTGTGGTCATCGATTGGAAAAATGTATCCGTGAGAAGCTAAAAGTTGACCCAAATGGAGGGCTTCAACTGTCAACATAAATACGCGACAATTTTAAAATATATTTACCGCGATAGTAATTATTTACTTGTATTTTTCTCGTCAGATACATACAAGCTCAGTGGCGCATGCTACGGAAAGAGTTGAGACGACATCGGTCATCTAGCTACCTTTAAAAAATCCCTCTCAATTAATATCTTTTAGATAATGCGACTATATAGCGTCACAATTTGATTCCAAACTCGATAAGATAAAATCAGCTTGGTACCTGAGAGAATATTACAATTTTGTATTAAAACGTATGTTTCTGTTAAGACCTGTTTGAAATCAACTAAACATTACAGACGATTGTACCAGCTCCTTTCTGCGAAGAATTCTAGATTGCCACTGCTCTAGTCAGTATCTTTCCTACCTTCGTATAAAATAGTAATGCGTAACCATAGATTAGTTCACACGTGTTTTTATCTAAGCGAAAAAAGTAGTTAATAAAAAAAAAAAGAAAAAAAAAGGGAAACAAAAAAAAACTCGCATAGGTAATTCAAACGGCAAAAACCACTCAATTTCAAACTTCAATATGTATGTATTGCAATGATATAGCCTATAACTACGCATGTACATAAATAATACGCTTATGCATCAGTGTTTTATACACGCATCATTGGAAATTACATTACGAGTAAGTAACAGCAACATTGTACCTACTCGTAAGTTGAATCGCAATCAAATGCCAACATTTTCGAGCAAACACGAGCCAATGTGGCCAAAACTTGGTTTAAAATACGAGAAAAAATACGTAAAAAAGAAAACGAGCAGCAGCGGTGAAATCACACTTGAAAAAATCTCAAACAATACCACTCTCGAAAATTACTCAGCGAAAATCTCAGGTAGGTAGGTATACGTACATAGGTAAAACACAACATCTAAAATAATTTTCAAGCAAAATGCGCGTGTAATTAGCCGAAATAAGAGGAAAGACTTGAAAAATCGAGGGAAACTAAAAGCGAAATAAAAAAACTGCTTCAATACCCACGAGTAGGTATACGACGTGAAATGTAAGGACATTCTGGTAAGAGTGCACCGCCTTCAAACCAGAGATGTAGCTATTCAAACTAAATAAGTGTTGTTTGCCTACCCAAGGTTTGAAGGAGCAAAGTTATGCACTAGTCCAAGTCGTGATAATCTTTTCAGAATGTCGTAACTTCGCCGATAATATAAATATGTAGGTAATCACGAATCATAATGTATTCAATTATTCGTGTTTTGCCCAACTCCAAAATTGAAGGAGCGACAATATTGCCTATATATATTATCAGCGGAGTTACATTCTGAAAAATTATCCTGACTAGTGCTTCAGTTCGCTCCTTTAAATCTTGGGATCGGTAAATATGCATACACTTTTGTGATTTGGCTAGCTGCATCCCTAGTTTGAAGGCGGTGCAATCCTACCGGAACACCCTGTACAGGGTGATGAGAATAACAGGGGTAAGGAGATTTAGAATTCAATCCGTATGGTTATGATAGACGGTTTGTCGGCTATATCGACGAATATTTTTTAAATTCGGATTCGACGAAAAAAAAACACAGTACAAATTACCTAATAGCAGTAGGCATTTCGAACAGCGCAATATCCAAAATGAAAAAAATCATTTATTGCCTACCCTGATCGTCTACATCCATGTTTTTCATTATCCAAACTATCAGATCGGAACCTATAAAGTTGCAAAAACAAGGTGTACGATAATTAAAAGTAGGAAAATTACAAGAATTACTTGGTAATTTAGTAGGATACAGGTACGACGAAGTGTAGTTTGTTATTTTTTTACTTTTTCGTTTTATTACCAGTGAACACGGATGGAATTTTATTTAAAAAGCTTTTCACGGTTTTCACAGGTACTCCGGTTCTTTCTTCTTGCATCCTTTCGATGATTTTCTCCATCTGACGACAGAACAGATTAATCGATTAATGAAAAATCGTACGAATGTATATTCCGTTCAAAATCTCGAATATTTAGCCCGGGGATGCAGCCATTCGAGCTAAACCCACGTATGAAGGTTTGCCAATCCTCAAATCTGAAGGGGTAATTTCATAAAAAAGAAAAAGTCGGGTTTTTAACCTTTTTTCAATAAGTTGTAATTCGCAAAATATGAAGCGTAAATGAAATTAGTTCTGTTTACTCGTTAAAAAAAAATCCAACAAATTCGATACTCGGAGAATTTCGCCTGATTTCAAAATTGAAGGCGGCGCAACGCATTAAAACTTTTCAGGCTTCATAGCGCCTTTAATTTTGATCTTACGCAACTTACGCACATAACTCATTTTGTAGAACATCGACAATTTTACAAATCAAGTTATACACGTATATTGCCAAAGATGAAAATTGAAGGTGTCACGAAGTTCGCAAATATTCAATGTTTTGTAGCGCCTTAGTTTGAAGTTGAGCAAAATTCTCGTGGAATCGAATTCGCGAGAAATTTTTTTTCAACGCTGTGGACTGAACAAATTTTAGCTATCCTTCGTATTTTCTCAATATATCCTACTTCGTGGGATCACCACTTCAGACTTGAGGGCCGACAAACATTCTCGCATGAGAATAATAGAAGGAAAATAACATAATCACATCGATAGGTAGGTATTTTCAGCATAAAAATCTGTAATTTTGTGCACGGTGTTTTGGTACTAGTGCGTCGCCTTCAAATCAGCGAATGCAGCTACCTAAACTACTCTAGTGAATGCGTATTCGCTGAGCCTGAGATTTGAAGGGGCAAAATTATGCGCTAATGATGACATTTTCTTTCGAATGGATCGACTTCCCCGATTTACAAAAAATTAAAGAATCCTCGCTGCTATCTTCCATTAGGCACAATTCGAGTGGTTTTTTCCTATTGCATTTCGTGCGCTTTGGAGAAGGAATTACAACAAAATCAAATTTTGCCCATGGTCAAATATAATGCAGCTATGCCACTTTTCATTTTTTGAATGGTTGCAGTTCCTTCGATATCAGAGTTAGTCAAAACGCGTATAAGAATTATTCTGTAGAATATGAAAAGTTCTATCGAAAAATCCCTTACCAATTCTTTTCAACTTGCAAATTGAAAGATTACAAAGTCTAAAAATTTTCAAATCATCGTAGCTCCTTCAGTCCTAAGTGTTGAACAAAACATGAACGCAACTTACTTTATAAGGTCAAAAAGTTCTTCAAAAAAGTCCCAAAAAGATTTTGCCTGTCTATAAGAGGAGTTGGCAGTTTTGAAAAAATCATCATTACCTACGAAGTTAGTGTATAACTTTGCCCCTTTCGAATGTTGCGGTCGGTACTTGTGTAGTTTAGGTAGCAGCACAGCTCGTTTGAAGGCGACGCACTACTTCCCGAACACACGGTATGATGATAATGAAAAATTTATACAATTTTAAGTTGTCGAAACAGGCCAATTTATTCATTTTTTGAAGTTTTTTTTTTTCAGACACGAATGATATTTCAGGTTGTAATTTCGCTATCGCTCGATTTTTTCTCAATTATTCCCCGAATTGAGAATTTTAGATTGCCAGGTGTTGTGCGATGCAGTTTGGGGTTCGTAATGTTTTGACATTCGTAGCAACGCAAAAGTGGAAAAAAATGACTTATTTGCTTCTTCCCTTCTACCCTTCGTATGTAAATAAGCTAAAGCTGGTCGGCTTACCTTTTGGTAAATGAGAAAATGTCTCGAGTACTCGGTGGTAGTACCGATCGCATGATGATGAGCTTCCGATTTCCGCGATGCGGGTTTATCTGAGCTCATGGTGACCATACCGATGTATCAGCAGCATATCATTCACTACGGTGTGAAATTTCGCATTACTATACGCAGCTCCGATAACACATACTCATTAAAATTTTCTACTCGTAAAATTCAACACTCGTCCTGGTAACATTACCACCAACTATTGGATATTTTATAAGAAAACCGCGTAAAAAGCGCCGTAACAAGTGCGTCGCGCTATTATTATTATTTTTTGTGGCAATTTTTTTGCTCTTTTTTTTCTTTTATTTAGGTATACGATACGCGAGCGAACGAGCGAACACAACGAATGGAAATTGAATTTGCAAACGCCAAAGCCACACACACGCAGTATTTCAGCTGTTCGCATAAACCTCTCGTGTTGCACGTAAAGCAAAATACTAGTTCTTGTTACGGTGAAACCCCCAAATTGGTGGTGCTTCACGCCGGCGCGCCGAGTCTCCTATTTTTCTTACTACGCATCAAAATAAAGTAGTGTTGAAAATTCAAAAATTCGCCGCCGCTCTCGTTGTAACTGTACCCACTCGTATATATACTCGTACCTACGGCGAACTGGCTCGCATATCGTATATCCGCGTACCATCGTAGTCGAACTACGTACATCTCGTAGCATTCTTCCCAAGTACGAGTATACCAGCAGTACGTATTTGCAAGAGTTCGAGAGCGTGACGCGACGTGTAAACTTACTTTTAATTTTACAGTCGATTTTTTTCATTTTTCGTGCACCCCGCCATGCAGCAAAAAATGGAGACGAGAAAACTTTCATTTTCTTCGGCCTCGTCTTCGTTGCGACTTGCGAATGAGTCGATAGTCGCGACTCGCGAGTATATTCGAGAAATAGAAAACCCTCTCGAACGAGACGACACTCGATGAGGCGCGGCGATAAGTTTTAATAGCTTAATTACGTTTGCGCAATAATTAATGATTTCTTCGCGTATACCCATTTCACCAGAGGGAAATTGTTTTTTAAGGTTAACGACAGATAATAAAAGCCTCTCAACTATCGAGAGGGTTGATACTCGTAGTTGAGTCTGGCAAAATGTAAAATCTACCAACGTACGTTGTTTGCCGCAAAGATACTCGTATTTTTCACATCTTCGTACACAGCTTCAGACTTGACTTATATATACTATACAGTGTAACAATGTGTCTGGAAAGGCGCCCCAGTTCCTAGCGCTGATAGCGACCAAATGCACATCCCCCCCATTTTTTTCTCTCCAATATTTCGATTTTGGAGACGCAAATCGAACTTTCATTTCAGAATCCTGTTCCGTTTGTTTTCAATTTAATTATCTAGAGAAAATAAACGTTCTGCTACTTTTCGGGCGTGCGTTTTGCAAAGAAAAGAAATCTATAATTCAATTTTTTAGAGCTGCATATTTTCTCACGGTGGCACAATCGCATATACGATTAAAATTTTCCGAGCCGTAAACCCTAGTTCTAGAATTCGGCTCAGCTCAGCCCAGAGCATCTCATCATGCATATGTGCACACATGACCTCAGTTAATCTAAATCAAAAGCTCAGCTAGTACGTTTGCCCAGATATACGAACGTTGGCTTGCACCACTCGACCTACGGTACCTGACCACCCCAAATAACATACACGTTTACGTATACAGGGTGTTCCAGTAGGAGTGCACTGCCTTCAAATCACATAAGGGTATGCACGTTTGTCGGTCCCAAGATTTGAAGGGGCAAAGTTATGCACAAATATTCGAAGTAATACTCGTACTTAAGGTCATATCTAAAAAAAAATGTTTTTTTTTTTAAATATTAGTGTTTTGGATTCTACTCCCCCCCCCCTCCCAATCATATCAGGATGATGTTTTTTCGAAATTTCAACTTTTATCCCCCCCCCCGTTTTGACTCAAAATCGAGGAAGTTAACAACGCTCGTAAATTGACAGCAATAAAGGCATATCTCGAAAAAAAGGGTACAGCCGGGTAATCATGGTGTTTTGGCCCCCGATTCCGATTTTGACGAAACCTGTGCCAAAAGGTCAACCATAATGAGAAAAAATTTTGA
>FIZU01060942.1:0-22301 GCA_900064475.1 Pseudococcus longispinus
GGCTGGGGGGGGGGGGCTTGCGGTAAATTTGAGCGTCACAAAGGTCCTTCCTGAATTTTAGCATAAAATATGCTTTTATTATGAGTAATTTCGTGAAGAAAAGAACGAAATTCCACGACGATGACTTTTAAACATTTTGTCAAAAATAAGTTTTTGGACTTGGAAAATTCTACAAATTATGCTGACTTTTAAACATTTTGTCAGAATTTGAGTTTTTTAGTTTTTGGACTTGAAAAATTTAGATTCAATGACATTTAGACATTTTATCAAAAATTAGACTTTTAGGACTTGAAGGAAAATTTTTCAGAAACGACTTTCTGAACAGAAAAATTCAGAGATGATGCTGACTTTTACATCTTTTGTCACACTTTATTTTGGACTTTTTGGACTTGAAAAATTTCAGAGATTCTACTGATTTTTAGACATTTTGTTAGACAGTCTTTAACCCTCTGACTTCTTGAATTTGGAAAATTTCATAGATTTTGACTTTTAGACATTTAGACATTTTGTCAAACATTATTATTTTTGGACGACTTTTTGGACTTGGAAAGCTTTAGAATTCACGTTGACTTCAAGATATTTTTTCAGGCAGCATTTTAACTTTTCGTATTTGGAAAATTTAGATATTTCGTCAGACATTAGGCTCACATTTTTGGACTTGGACATTTTTTTGAAGGCTTATTGTAGATGATAAAAAAATCAAAAATCCTTTGTTCAAAATCATCGTTTTTTGTAATTTTTCATTTTCTATTCTAAAAGGTAATTTTTTGTCAAAATTGTGATTCAAAGTAGAAATTATCATTCGAAGGTAGGAAATGTAATTTTTGATCAAAACCTTCGTTTTTCATCAATCGTTTTTTTTGTCCACATTGTGAATTTTTGGTCCAAATCGTCATTTCATGCCAAAATTGTCATTTCAAAATAAAAACTGTCATTTCAATGTAAAAATTATCATTTTTCGTCAAACTCGTCATTTTTTGTCAATATTGTAATTTTTTGGTTCGAAATTGTAAAAATCATCATTTTTGGTTAAAATCGTTATTTTTCCTCAATTGCCGTTTTTTTCGTCTAACTTGTGAATATTTTAGTCAAAATTGTCATTTTGTCGTAAAAATCATCTTTTTGGTCATTTTAGGCTTTTTTAAAAATTTCATCTAGGAAAATAACACGGTTGCATATTCAAAATTTTTATAATTTTCATAAAGTCTAGCAAAAGGTCTAAAAGTCATGTTATGCTTTTGTAAAAAAATGTCATCATCATGTAAAGTCTGACAAAATGTCTAAAAGTCACGTAAAATGTCAGCGTTACGGACAGATGGACAAACGGACGGACGGACGGACGGACAGACGGACACGTTGTGGATTTATATATATGGATGGGATGGGATGGGATGGGATTAATCTGAAAATCAGTCACGAAATTCACCGAATATGACTTTTGGACATTCACTTGACTTTTTGTTGGACATAAAAAATTTTTGAGAGTTCAAACGATTTTTTTAGTCAAAAAAAAAACTGAAATCACGGTGATTTTTAGATATTTTGTCTGGCAAAAATTGTATTGGATAAATTTGACTTTTTGGACTTGAAAAATTTCAGAGATTCTTAACTTTTAATTTTTCCCCCGTTGAAATAAGCAAAAGTATATCCTTCCTATGTTTAATACTTTCACAAGTAGGATGGATACAAAGCTAATCAGAGAGGTCCAGAGGGCAGAGTCTCCCTGGCGAGACCTGAAAACCCGAGTTTTTGTTCGCCAAATGACTTTTTATGCTTACAAAAATTTATATTATTTCAAATTTTGACTTTAAGATATTTTTTCAGACGATAACATTTTGTTAGACTATTAAAAACTTATATTTGCCTAGGTATAAAATTGAAAAAAAAAATTTAATCTCTGATAATACCTAGGAATAATGTTTCACAAAATATTGTTTTCATGCCTGATAAAATATCTAAAAGTATTTTCATTTATTTCTCAGAAAAGTTCCGGAAACCCTCCAGCAATTCTGGAACTATTTTTGGTAACTTTTGTAATATTTTTGTTTTCACACATCACTATTTTCGACAGTAGGCAAGCAGTTATTTTTTAAGGATCTCTTCTCGCTTCACACATAAAATTGGTTTAAAAATTCTCAACGAAAACAATTGACAATTTTGAAATCTCTTTCTTCAAGTAACATACAGCAGGAAAAAAGAACAAAATGGGGAAATAAACTTTGAAAAATGGCTATAAATTGGCAGTTTTTTTGCATAGAATGTTTAAAAATAGAAATTTTTTGCTTTTTTTATGTGATTTTTCAAATAATTTCGTTCTCCCTCCTCTCGAATTGTGATTACTTTTAATTTTGCATGAATCAAATCATCCAATTATCATAATTTTTCATCAATTTTCCTTCTCTCGAACCTCGTTTTTTCAATGCCTATGCCTCCCCCCTTCAAGAACATGTACCCGACAATGTAGGCACCTTAGAAGATAATAAAAGCCCAAAATTGTAGGAAATTTAATTTTTAGACAAAATTAGATTGAGGGTTGAACAAATTTTGCCTACTATACTTCATAATTTGAAAGTTGCAGAACGTCGAAAAAACTGACATTTTCAAGCTTTTAAATTTTCCCCTTCAATTATGAGATTCAGAAATCCTTTGAATATGAATTCAGTTCAAGGTGGCTGAATTATCATGCAAAATATTTGAAACCTTCAACGAAACACCTGGCGCTATAATTTGTTGTTGTTTTTGTTTTTTATTAGAACAAGAAAAAAAAAGAAAAATTGAAAATGATTACACAACAAAAACTTAGTTTTTTGATACAAACCACAAGAATGAAAATTTCTCCAAGTTGAATGCTTTTTCCAAAGTTGAAAAGTAATAAAATGAAACAAAGAGCATAGCCGCAGCAAGGGACAAGGGGAGATTTGGCTCTCAGCGAGAATTTTGAAACTATAATTAGTGGAAGTTAGTCCTTATGATCTAAAACCCTCCTAATGAAATTTCAACTCGCTACCTCACTCGACTGTAATTGTGAAATTTTGGTTAAAATTTTTTCTGCTTGGCAGCTTTCAATCGGTTTTTTTTCAACTTAAAGGAATGCTAGATATTACCAAGGATCATTTATGGAAATTTTTTCAAAAATTTTCGAACGTTTGATGTTTCTTTTTGGTGACTTTTCCTATGGTATTTTCGGTGTGCAATTTTGAAAAATATATACTCAGTACATAATTATTTTGTAAATTTTCCAATCTTTAAAAAAAAAACATAAAAACTCGAGTTTTTTCCATATAAAACCACAATAGATTATCAAACGAGCTTTTCAAATCCAATATTTCGAATTGTTCATTTACGAGGAGTGAAGGGGGAGGGGATTTTATTTTTCACGAATTTCACCACGACTATATACATACTCGTACTTACGTAAAATATTGCATTAAATCATCTGACGAATGGTCACAAAAAAACTATATATGTGTTTAGGAATCATAACAATAAAAGCAATTTTCTCGCAACACTTATAAAACCGCGCGGTTTTCGTCTGTATAAATGGAATTGGCATCGACATCTGGCCCATAAATTTAAAAGTACATAAGTATAATATTCGAACATAAAAAGTACATCATTTTCGCATGCATACGAAAACAATCAACATTAAAAACACGAAGTGAAAGTATGGCAGCGTAGTGGCACATCGGCGTAGAAAAATTTCCAACTTGAAAAGGGGAAATTTTGATAGAGTAAAATTCGACGTTATTTATAGACTAGTTTTAAATTGCGAGTTTTTATTTCAGTTTGAAAAATATACCATAAAACGCTGCGAAGAGAAAGTATGAAAAAACATAATTTTTTGTGTATAAGATATCGTAACAATGAATTTTGAATTCGATGAAACTTTCAGGTTATAAATGTCAAATAAGTTTTTATCCCACTTGAACTTTTCTATTTGATGATTTTATCGATATTCGCGTGTATTAAACTTTTGCCAGATTATACATCTATATCTCCACGTTTAGATATACGCGCAGAATATAGCCCATGAAAATATTTTCTCTTTCTCCGGTTCGTTTTTAGATATAAAGGTCGTATAGGTAGGTGTGTTCCTCGTCTGCAGGGGTCTGTTTGCGACTTTGTCAAACGCAAACCTCGATGATTTTAAAAACCGTTTCCGCTTTTCTATTTATTTTTCATTTAGTTTGATTAAAAGAAAACCCCGAAATGCCGCTTCTCACTAATACCCAATTTTCCTGGTTGCTTTTTGCGATATTTTAATCAAACGACCATATTCCAAAAAGTCACATTATTAAACTGACGATAAAAATTTTCAATCTATGTAGCATTTACGAGATAATTTTCCGGAATACGAGCGAATAGCTCGTTCATGTTTATAGTCTTGCACTTGACTACGTCTAAACGTAAAATAAGTCCACATAATTTGTCTCATTTTCTTTTTCCCTCTCTCGCGCCGCGTCCCGTCGTTCCTGCGCCCCGGTTATATTTTCTTTTATTATCGAAATAATATTGATGAAAACGAGAAAAAGAAAACTTTCAAAAGAGCTTAATTCTATGAAAATAAATTCCACTTCGTCGTGGCGGCCGTATATGGGATACGTATACGTATTGAGTATGCTATTTTTACCCGGCATGTTGGCTTAATGAATGGCGGAAGAATTTAATGCATGAAAACATCAACAACAAACAGGAGGATAAAATTCAGAAGAATTGCTTTTTGACTTGCAAATATCGTAAGAAAAAATAATTATCTTTTGAATATTCGTGTGGTAAAATATGATAATACACTTGTACAGGGTGTTCCGGTAGTAGTACACCTCATTCAAATCAGAGATGCAGCCACCTGAACTACATAAGTATATGCATGTTTGCCTAGCCAAGAATTTGAAGGGGCAAAGTTATGCGTTAGTTCTGGTAGTTGTTTCAAAACGTCGTAACTCCGTTGATAATAAAGATAGGCAACTTTTTTGAAACAGTATGATAGAACTTTTCAAGCTCTAGAGAATGAATTATACTCATGTTTTGCCTACCTCTAAAATTGAAGGAGCTACAATGATTTGGGAGTTTGTAGGCTTCACAACTCCTTCAATTTTCAAGTTATGCAAAATTTTGTGGCAATAATTTTTGTTGAGCATTTTGAGCTCTACAAAATTAGTTCATAATTTTCAGCATAACTCTGAAATTGAAGGAGCTATAACCAATAAAAAAATTAAAAGTGGTATTTTTTTTTATTTAATTTTTTCTTTTCAAAAATTTTTCAAAATGATCTCTCATGTTGTCAATTTTGAAGCTAGGCAAAAAATTATTAGCTCATTGTGTAGAGCTCAAAAAGCTCAACAAAAAATTGCCCTTACAAAATTTTGCCCAACTTGAAAACTGAAGAAGTTATGAAGCCTAGAAATTTTCAAATTATTCTACTCCTTCAATTTCAGAGTTAGGCAAAACATGAATATAACTCATTTTGTAGAGCTTAGAAAGTTCATCAAGAAAATTGTTTAAAAAATTTTCTCAAATATATTATCAGCGAAGTTACGACGTTTTGAAACATCTACCAGGACTAATGCATAATTTTGCCCTTCAAATAGTGGAATTGGCAAACATGCACACACCTATGTACTTTAGGTAGCTGCATCTTTGGTTTGAAGGCGATGCACTACTACCAGCACACCCTGTATTTCACGCGAAAAGGAACGAATGCAAAGCTTCGCTACTTGAAATTGAACCTTATCAAGAAAATCTTTCATGTATTTGTAGTAATACATCAGCATGACAATATCATTTTCTTCGCCACAATATCGATTTTAGAAGATAGCCATCTTATAGCGCGACTGGAAATAATGAATAGGTATCTTCTATATTGGAATTTATATCTACCTAATCCTTTTCGTGACCTACATCAAAATACATAGGTACTTATATCCACGTATATGAATAAAGGTGATAAATTTCCTAGATAAAAAAAAATACTATAATATAAACAATGGAAAAATACATAAAACTGTACATACTTAAGGAAGAATTGGTACACAGAATCCGATTAGGTATTAATAATAATAAGGTTGAAATTTGTATTGATACAAATGATAGTTTTTGATTTTAAGGTTGTTGCAATTCAGTTATAAGATCCTATTAAAGGGTCTAAAGCGTTAAGAAGATTAAACACACGACGTATTTTATAATTTATTTCCTTAAATACCCGACCGCAAGAGCTCAGCTAATCAATACAAATAACCCTTATAATTATCCTTCATTTAGGATTCCCTTGTAATATATTCTGGTAATTTTCAATGTTTTCCAGCCCTTTAAATTAATTGAAATTTCCTTCTGTGCTTATCTACGTGGTCGAATAAAAAACGAATAATTTTTCAAATCTCGTTCAGTGTGTTGTAATTGGGATCATTGGTGATATTTTTATTTCAAGGATGTTTGGTAAGAGAGAGGTGAAATTGGAGAATTGTCAAGCGTGATTTGTGTAATAACTTTAATTAAAATATTAAATTCGAAGCAAATTAAAAATTAAAATTTTTTAAAATAAAATTTCACATTTCTACAGAAAATGAAAATAAATGAAATTTTACAGAATATCTATCAAAACCAAACGAATTTAGAACATTTTAAAATGTGAAAAATGACATTTTAATAATAAAACGTGGACTGTGAGAAATGAAAAAGTTGAGCGTTCGTGATTCGCGGGTTAATTCAAGGTCGGAAATGGCGTGTTGGCGTATATCAGACACCCTGACACAGCGCCAACACCGTGTCCACTCGTGTCAGTGCACCTAACGCAGCCCTAACATAGTGTTGCCACGTGTCAGGTATTCTGACACGGTTCCAACACCGTGTTGATTCGTGTCAGAGTTTTCAACACACGCTGACACGGCGTTGAAGCTGTGTCAGAGCGTCTGACACGGTTCCAACACAATGTTGACTCGTGTCAGTGTGCCCAACACAGTGTTAACGCGTGTCGGACAATCTGAAACGAGTTGACACAGTTTGGAATCTGTGTCAGGGTGTCTGACACGCGCTGTCGTGCACTATTATTGCATTTTCCAAAAGTTCGACTTTTTTCGAGCTTTTCCCCTCATGGGCGTCACAGTCCCAATTATCTTTCTGTGGTTCAAAGATCCTATTCCTATGACAAAAACTGATTAGTTGCGAGGAATATGAAGAAGATTATGTCGGCTCAATTTTTTTCAATTTTCAAAGTCTAGCTCTGAAATTTAGGGGGATTCTGAAAGTTGAGCTGTGAAATAGTGTTATGTAATTTTTTCAAAAAAATTCAAATAAAACCGTTTTTGAACTAATTTTCCCATCTGATTTTTGTCTTTTAAAATATTCGACTTTTTCAATCGATTTTTTCTTGGTCAAGCTTCGAGATCCAAGCTTCGAAATCCCAGATTTGACCTACTTTGAGACTCAAACTTGAGGTCCCAGCTTCGAGTATGAAAGCCAATTTTTGAAACAAAAACTCATTTTCTCAGTCGAAAAAGTTATCTGATCTCCTTATAAATTTTTTCAAAATTCAAAAAGTCAGCTGTTATCTATGGGAATTTCTCAAGTCCAAGTCATTCGAGGTAAATAAAATTTTGTGTCAGATTTTTGTGATGATTTCTCGTGACACCCAAATTTTCAGGATAACCACCACATGATACATCCTTTCTGTCAGTACAGGTCACAAATATTGGAGAATATATCGCACTCTGACACTTCAATAAGGGATCTGAATCAAATTTTCATTTTTCTCCGAAATTATAAATACAAATACCGATCTCAAACCCAAAAAAAATGTAATAATTTTACACAATATAAAGTTTTTAATAAAATACTAACAACAAGAATCAAAATATCCATTTTAATAAACTACATACATATCATATAACCCCGAATCACTCGTACAATTACATTCAGAATACAAACCGAATTCAAAGCTCTCTCGATTTAAAAACCAAGACATTGGTTAAACCGCCATCATCCGAATAAGTACGTATATTGACCAAACACGAAACAGTCGAATCGAAACGAGTGTTCGTTTCGATGTCTGCGGTAAACGTACGGTACGTACACAGAACGGATTTCTTTCTTTTTCATTTGTCGTCAACAGAGCGAATTTTTTGCTCGGTATTTATTTGTTGTCTTTTGCGTAAACACAAACTACGAAACTACCCAGCGATACTCTTCAACAAAGGCGAATCGATTTAATTCCGCTCGAGCTGTTCACGATTGCAGTTAACCAGGCATCACTAATCTGCTAGTCATAGGTACTAGAAAGAATTTCGTGTCTACCGCATAAAATTTTATCGTTCAACTATAGGATAACCAAAACTCACTTTTTTTATAAATACAAATTTTACGCCACAATAAACAACGAAAAGTAAAACTTTGAATAACAACATGAAAGTTCAACGGAACACCTAGGTCTATGCTTTTATTCAAGGGACGAACGCGTAAAGTGATTTTTTATTCTACTTGTAGTATCCATCCGTCAAAAATACCTATCATCGGGGGTTTTCACGTTGATTTCATGTTGTTGTAAAGTATGTGTCTTCGATTGGAAATTTTTTTCGACGATGTTGGTAATTTATTAAGACGAAATTTATCAATATGTCGGATACATTGTTGTATCCAGACTTATATCGGTTTTCTGAATAGTCCTTTTCAATTTCGTCGATGCAATAATTACGTATAGAGTCAACTACCATACTCCCAGACATACGAACAGCAAGTTTTACGGAAAGAAATGTCATTAGAGTGAATGGAATTCAGCATTGGGAATTATTGGAAGTCACGCTAATTTCAAATACCAAATGTATTACGACTTTTAACCGAGATTATTCTCGATGGAGAATTCACAGACCATGAAACAATTTACCAAATGACCATATCACTTCGGTTGACATTTCTGTAAAAATCTAAATTAGATTTCGATACGAGTTCTCTTTACACATCTAAATCCCCTATCTAAAGAAAACAAACGGTTGGAAGTCGATTGTATCAAAATTATTTCACCATTTTTTACACCCACCCAATGAAATACAGGAATTGAACTTACTTGGAGAGGTTTCTCGCATTGAATCACAAAACTCGAAATGTATAAAAAAACACCGAGATCCTACTTCACATCGCATGCGTTACCTTTCCGAAGGGAAGTGAACTACGAAGCCCGTGAAAAATTTATATTCGAGAAGTATTTCTCAATAAAAACTGAATGAGACATTAAACTAACATGCAACTTGAAGGCAATAGTGTTGCTATGCATTTGGGTGTTGAGAAGTGTTTCAAATTCCATACAGAAGAACGCATTACAATAGATTTCAATGTGGTAGAAGGCCATTTTGGAATCCATTAAATAGTTTTATTTTTCATTGCGAATTTGAATAGCATCTCTCTTTTCTTACATTGCACATTACGCGAATCTATATAGATTCTGCCAACTTCGTAACAGCAGTTGAAAAAAATTTAAAATTGCAAAGGAAAAGGAAGCCTTAAAAATAGAAACGTCTTAATGGTATTCGATGAGAATTTTCCATACAGATTCGGCTCGTGAAATGTTCGTATTCTTCATCACTTTCAATGACCCTTCTATTCTTATTCCATCAGTTGACTTGAAATAACAAAATATTAATTTTATTTTCCGTTTTTTCTTTTTCGTATTCGATGTCGACTCGAACAGAAAAAACTATACCTCGAACAGGAGATGAACTGATCTAAAAATACATATTTTCCTTATCTTTTCATCGAAAAAAGTCATCGAGATATCTAAAATTGGCCCCATGTAGCTGACGAACGTCAAGAAAAATATGGTATTTTTTACAAAAATTTTCACGCATATTTTTTGCTCATTTTCATGATGATTGATATCAATATTACATGCAACAAATGTAATGAAAATTACGTACTTTCAAAGGAATTTTCAACCCAACTAATTTGCTCATTTGACTGAAAATTCAATTTTTTACGTCATGATACTTTTCCAAATTAGACGTTATTTCGTTCAATGAGATATAATAATAGCTTGTACGGGTCACATACTCTGTGCCTAAAGATTTGGCATTTTCTCATCAATATTTATTTTATTTTATTTTTTTGTATAACTTGAGAAAAAAGCAATTTTCAATATTTTTTATAATAACTTGTTTGAAAGAGGAGAAAATGAGCTTTCAAAAGATATGATTACTTTTCGTTTTCGTACAATTTTTCTATTTGTGACTTCATCGCCAAAAATGCAATGATTTGTGACATTTCGACGAAATCGAAAAGTAATCATATCTTTCGAAAGCTAATTTTATCCTCTTTCAAAATTACTATTATGAAAAGCTCCTGAAATCGCTTCTTTCTTGAGTTATATAGAAAAAATCCTCAAAAGGCACGCCTAGGACCCCCTACTGAATATATGTGCCAAATTTACAGCTTCTTAGGGCAATTTGAGTGGCCTATATCCATCACACAAAAATTGAAAACCGCGAAAAATTGCACAAAAATCGATTTTTTGGGCGAAGTAAAAAGAGAAGGGGGGCTGGAAGGTCGTAACTACCAAAAGGAACAACTAAGATCCCTACTACATTCAAATGCCAAAAGACAACCTCCTACGTTGATTTGGGAGGCCAGTAGCCATTGACACAAAATTGAAAACCGCGAAAAATTGCTCTAAAATTGAATTTCGGGAGGGGGGAGGAGGTGGAAGGAGGCTGGAATGTGGAAACCCCCATAAAGCACATATACTGTATCAACGTAACATGCATGCCAAAAAGTTACCTCCTAAGCCAATTTCAAGGGGGCTGTGGGCATGTCAAAAATTTTTTCAAAGTCATAAAATGATAAAACAGCGATTTTCTCCCTTCCCATTTGTTGTACGATGCCAATTTTCTGATAAATTGTAGATCTTTCGATTATCAGTCAATTCGTTTTTTGTTTAAATCTTGGAATTTTTGCTTCGCCCTTTCTCCTTATAAAAAATTCGACATTTCTGAATTTTGATTCAAGATTATCCTTAATCCTGCTACTAAATAATGCCATCAAAGGAATCCTATCTCTCGAATTTCAGCTCATTTGGTTGAAATGGAACTGAGTGAAGGGTGAAAAGCTTCGGAAAGCATATGAAAAATGATGATGAGAAAACATCAAACTATTAGGCATAAAGTATGTAACCCTCACAACTGTGGATAACTTTTTGAATTAGGTATTTTTGGTTTTTGTAATTTCGTAATCGAGGATTACTTACTTCTACCTGATGAACGCATTGCCTAGCTTCAAAATTGAAGGGACAAACATCACTTGGAAAAAATTTGCATCGAAACTTGTTTCCCGGGTTAGCACAGAGAATATTCTCTTTTTTTTCTTTTTTTTTGCTGTTAGGTGATTTTTGACGGTTTTTATGGTTTTGCGGCTATTTTTACAGAATTTTCGACGATTTTAATGAATTTTGAGCCTTTTTTTTTTTACACATTTCTGATGATTTTTGTTGACATTTTGATAATTTCAATAACATTTTTTACGATTTTCATATTTTTTTTGGCCATTTTCATCATATTATTTTGAATAATTGTTGAATAAAGAAAATTTCAATAATTTTTACAACTTTGTCGCATCAATCAGTAATTTTTTAACCATTTCTATGATATTTTCACTAAATTTTAAGCAAGAAAATAATGTGCTGAAATATTCGAGAATATTCTCAATATGTGAGAATTTTCTGAGAATTTCTCGGCGAGAGAAAATGTTTGAGCATTTGCCAACCCCGCTTGTTTCTGATTGGAGATATACAGAAACTCAAAAACTTAACAAACTTCCTTTTGATAACTTCGTTTGTCCAACTTCAGAATTGAAGGGGCTATGAACTTATGCTGAAGAAAAAAAACTTACTCGAAGAAAACTTCGAAAGCTGTGTTGCTTGATCTGATGATTTTTTGCCACGCACCAAATTGAGAGAGCTATAAGTATCCTTTGAAAAAAATTAATTTTTGAATATTCATCGACTCTAAATGTTACTCAACCCCTTCACTTTCAATGATAAGCAAAAAATCATCACAACAAAGTTAGTTCTGTTTTTAAAGTGCTGTTGATTCATACGATGAAATATGCTCTATTAGTAATTTTAAAACAGCACTTGCCTCTTCAATTTCAAGGTAGGCAACATTTTCTGCAGACGAATATCAGATCTACCTATCTTCCAGCATATACTTCAACTTCAGATGAATTTTTACTGCAAGGCGCAGATAGTGCCAGCGGTTAACAGTTCGTTAACATAAACTCTTACACTCGTACTATTATGCAACCGCGATGAAATTTTGTTTCAAAATTACTACGTGCGCTTCGACTTACAAAAATAAGCTCAACTTTTACACCAATTTTCGAGAGCAGCGCCATTTAAGGTAGAAACTTTTCTGTTACGAGAATCTGCATCTCGACGAAATAAGAGAAAACGATATTATGCACCGAAGATACGATGCGATGAGGTGAAAGAATAAAAAATTGCTCGAAATGTAAACGAATAAAAAGTTTATTAAAAAAAACTAAGATTTTTAAACGCGCGACGCGAAGCGACCGACGACGCGACTTCACATTCTTAAAAGTTCTCTTTTTATATATTTTTTCGCCTTCTTTTAAATATTCTCATATTTAAAGCTGTTACTTTAAGGATTAACTCTCGGCGAAGAAGTTTTGTATAAAAAGTTTATAGTATTCAACGCGTATAGTAAAGGTTAGAATACAGGCAACATACATCAACATTACTGATTGTTCGCAAAACTTGGGAGATTTTTTTTTTTATTTATTTAAACTCTGAAGAGCTTATAGCAAAGCTTAATGCTAAATCTCGGAATTTTTTTTCGAATTTTACAATAAGTGGTGAAAAGTTGTATGAAGTTCCACCTATTTTAAACGATATGTCGATAAATCCTTTAGTGGAAAAAAAAAGTTTTTTTACGAATCAATACACGATGGAGCAAAGTCTCCAATGAAAAGTAAGTTTAAATGGATTTCAAAACGTTTTCTCCGAGTTTCTCATCGATAAAACTGTTTACGGAATTATTTAGAATTTTTACAACGTACCGGAGGGTCACGGTTGGTGTTCGAAACGATGAATTTATTCGAGAAATTTTTGAATTCGACCCGAATGCGGTATCAGAGGGTAAAAAATCATTTATTTTCTCGCGGAAACCAATACCTAACTCGTTTCGTGGAAAGAGAAAAAAAAACCTCCATCTTTGGAGATTACAGATCAGACCGATGATAAAGAACGCTGACAGTTTTCAAACAGTATCAAAACCCGATCTCGAATTAAACCTCGTGTTACGTATTACCAACACAAGTCGATTTTACTCGTATTTTATTCGATTTTATAAATCATTCGTCATATCTATAAGCATCCTCGGCAAATTTCTAGAAAAGTGTAAGACGATTTAAGTGAAATTTATGGTAATATATAATTACAAATGGCCTTTCACATTCACGAATTAGGCTAAGTGAAAGAAAAGCGTAAACTGAACCAGAACCCGTAAACTTTTCTCAAAACTTATCAGCTCCAGCGGCAGTTAAAAGCAACCAAGAAAACGAAACGGAAATGACATAATAGAATACATTACTAAATTCCATCCGAGTAAAATCGTATACTACGATAAAATAAACTCATGTCAAGCTCTTGTGCATGAGTTCAAGTTTGGTTAGACTAACTCGAGAGAACGTATGACGAAGAAAAAAAATTGCACTTTATTTCGTCGCGAAAATTAGCGTAAGTACTTCATAATACTGCTTTTTTTTCCAAAACATGTCGTCCTCGTACCATACTCGTATTCAAACGCATTGAAAATTCCCCTCATATATTATCACGTCGGATGCGTTATTTTCATTCTCGAATAAAGTACCCAAGGTAAGTATTTTATAATTTGAAACAAACATGAATCTCTAATATGTATACAGATCCGGGATAATCGGTCGTAAAAGAGCTGAGATACCACATTGCATCAAAAAATGGAAGAATTCAAGGAGAAAATTTCGAAATTGTAAAAATACTGCTTCTGTTTACTTAGTTTGAATAATTTACAAAAATTATACGTTTTCCTCCATCAAATTACTCGTAAATAAGTATATACGAGAATAAAATTACTACCTACTTTATGAAAATTTTCAAAATTTTGAAACAATTTTTTAGACTGAAAATTTTTCTTTTTTGAGCTTGAAAAAATTTAAACATTTGGACTTATTTTAATCAAAAATTCACCCTAACACATATAGGGTGTCCCAGTAGTAGTGTACCACCTTCAAACCAGAGATGCGGCTACTCAAACTACATAAGTGTATGCATGTTTGCCGACACCAGGATTTGAAGGGGCGATTTTTTTTTAAGGCGTTTTGGTAGAACTTTTTAATATCTACAAAATGAGTTATATTCATGTTTTGCCTAACTCTAAAATTGGAAAAGCTGCAGTGATTTGAAAATTTGTAGGATTCATAACTCCTTCAATTTTCAAGTTATGCAAAATTTTGTAAGACTCATTTTTTGCTGAGCTTTTTGAGCTCTATAAAATGAACTAATCATTTTTTACCAAACTCTAAACCTGAAAACATGAAACGCCATTTTGAACAAAATGTTGAAAAAAAATTAGAAAAATACCACTTTTTATTTTTTTATTGGTTGTAGCTCCTTCAATTTTAGAGTTATGCTAAGAGTTATTACCTCGTTTTGTATAGCTTAAAAAACTCAATAAAACATGACTCTTACAAAATTTTTCATAACTTGAAAATTGAAGGAAATATGATGCCTACAAATATTGTAGCTCCTTCAATTTCAGAATTAGGCAAAACATGAATATAACTCATTTTGTAGAGCTTAAAAAGTTTTACAAAAAATTTCAAACAAAATTTGATTATCTATTTCATCAGCGGGGTTACGACATTTTGAATCATTCACCAGGACTAATCATTTTTTTAAACATTTTTTTTCCAAACTTTCTCGTTTAAAAAAATTCAAATTAAAAATTGATTTTGTCAGAGGTGCGAAAAATACAGAATTTTTCAAGTTGATTTTTTAAAAATTTGTCGATAGTTATTTTTTAATATTTCTTCTAATCAAATCAAAATTTTAACACTCATTCTTCAACACTTTTTTCGAGTAATCTGGGGTTTTTCAACAAGAAAATGTGAAAAAAAAAATTTAAAAATTGATGTTTACAAATTTTGGAAAATGCTCTACTTTAAAAAACCCCACATTTTTCGACCCCTCTGTCAAAAAATTTTAAATTTGAATTTTTTTTGAAGAAAAAAGTTTGAAAAAAAATGATTAAAAAAATTAATGTTAACAAATTTTGGAAAATGCAATACTTTGGAAAATTCCACATTTTTCGAACCCCTGCCAAAAATTCAATTTTGAAATTTAGATTAAAAAAATGAAGAAAATGATGAAAAATGTTGAAAGAAAGAACATTCTACCTTTAGAAAAAATAAATCATATCATTTCAAAAATTCTATATATTCCGAACCCCTGACAAAAATTCAATTTTCAACATGGAAAAAAATTTTTTGCGTGAAAATTTTTGGAATTTCATCTAATTTTGATATACGTGTTCAACGCAAAATCCTTAGTAAGCCTCATGTTAAACTTTAAAACTCGTGGGCATCAGTTTAATTTTATTCAAAAAATTTGAGAAAATTCTAAGATTAGTTTTAGGTGGAAGAGAAGAGATCTAGGGGTTCACACCCCAATTTCAAAATTTTTAAAAATAATGGACATCCTAACCAGGACTAATACATAACTTCACCCCTTCAAATCCTGTGTTCAGCAACCACGCATACACTTATGTAGTTTGAGTTGCTGCATCTCTGATTTGAAGGCGGTGCACTACTACCAGAACACCCTGTATAAGGATTTTTTTTCAAAAATGACCCTACCTTAAGGACCCTGATCCCCCTTTCATCCCCACCCTCTTTCAGCCGGGAGGCCGAAATTTTATGTGGTTTATTTGCAATTCAAAACGAACTAAGGCTGTAAATTTAGTCAAAATCCAAGATACGAGTACATTTTTTTTTCGACCCGCCCAAATATTTAGCTACAATTTCAAAGGCGAGAGGTTGCGAGACAAATTTGAAGTTGAATTTATTCTTGGAAATTCGAAGGGATTATTTAGATATCCAAACGACATTGAAGTTTTTTTCCCCCAACGATACAGCCAAAATATACTCGAAAAAAAAATTTATTAATAATTTATGGAAAGCTTACGATTCGTATCTATTTTCAAAACGCTGTAATCGATGAAATAAAACCTTTTGTAATGTATAAATTTAAATTGCAAAATTACAATATAAGTTTTTAAAAGCTTAAGAATGAACTATGTGTGAATACCGCGCGCCACGCCGCGCCGCATGAAAAGTTACCCAGAAACGATTCGTTGCTGTAAATAACTACTTTTGACAGTTTTCTCGTCTTGTGTGTAATTTATGAGTGCGAACCGCCGCGCCGCCGGACCGATTTCTCGATGAAATTCGCTACGAAGGCCAAGTTTTTCTTTTCAATGGTATTGATTAATAGAAAAAAAAAGTCACCGAAAAAATCATTTTCGGGTTATGCTTTGGTGATTCGTATTTATACGCCTTGTGTACCGAGTTTTCTCCCTTCGTCGATAGAATTATCTTGGTTTATTGGGAGGATTTTTTTACAGCGTAGATTACATCTACGTGTTGAGAGTATGAAATTTTTTAGGCTTTTTCAAAATTCTCGTCGAAAATGATATCGTTACAGTTGATCTGTGGCTTCGTTTTTACTTAAATTTATATTTCAAAGTATTGCTGGTTATCTCGTTTTATTTTTGAGGTAAAGCTCAAACAGTGTGTTTTTTGTGCATACAGAAAATAAAATTAAAGTAAAAATTTAGGTAAATTTTGCAGAAAAAGGAGAGTGATATGAAATTACGTCGATTTTGGAATTTTTCATACGAAGACGTTCATTTTTTTCTGGCAAAATGGCTTCCAAAAAATTTTGTGTAGAGCTTTCATTTGATATGCTGGACTTGTATGTAATTCTAGCCGAAAGAAATACCATGTTTGGTTAATTTCGGAACATCCTTTGTTCAAATTTACCCGGTTGTGATTTGTTTTTGTACTCGTATACGTACTTTGATGAAGCGCATGTGGTTTTCATAAGCTGACTGTTTACTGCATTGCGTTGACTAAGCCTAAATGAATTCCACATGGTATAGAGTCTTTTCATTGTTTACTTTTTACTTGATAACCGCACGAGCTTTTTCGCCGCATCAGCAATCTTACATATATTCATTGCGTAAGGGATGCTTTCTGAAAATGTATCGCTAATTTCTTGTTACGTTTTTACGTATCAACCTTGTGGCGAAATTTCGGCCGGTGCCTGTTAATGAAATTTTTGCATCAAGAAACATTCAAGTTTGGCTCAAAAACCAACAAAAAATGACTAATTTTAGCCCAAAAAGGACATTTTTTTTGTGTATACCGTACTACATTTTTGTAAAAATGAAAGACCTTGAAAAAATAATCAAATAAAAATTTTGTGACTATTTTATAGACAATTTTTTAAGGACATTCGTAAAATTCCTTTCCGAGTGGTTTTTGTAAAAAAAAAATAATAAATACTTTGCCAAGTTTTATTAAAAATTGTTTTTTTTAAATTTTTCAAGAAAATAATTTTTTAGCATTTTTTATATTTTCCTCGCAAAACTTCGCATTGAAGAAATGTTTAGAACTTGTTTTGAAAAATTTCTTTCTGAAAAATAAATTCCCAAGAAAATTCTACGTTTTACAATTTTTTTCAGCAGGATTTTTCCCTTAAAGAATTTTGTAAGAGCTGATAATTTTTTTTAGTAGTTTTTTTTTTAAATAACTTTTTTGAAAAAATTTTCTTCAGAGAATTCCTTTAAAATCAAAAGGCTTTTAGGACTTTTAATTCTTTTGCGCCGTGACTTTTTTCTACTCGTACGAACTTTTTCTTTATTTTTTTCTCCAAAAAATTAATTGAGCCGGTTTTGCTTGAGTTTTCAAATTATCATTTTAAACTTTTTTCAAGGGAGCTGTCAATTTTTTTAAGCGTTTCTTTTCATTGTGTCTGAACAAAATTTCGAAGTTGCGTTTGAACAGAGTTTTGAAGAATTTGTTTTTGAACAAAAATTTGATGAATTGCTTTCAAAAAAATTGTAAAGAGTTCAGATAGGTATTAAAAAAATTATGTTTGAACAAAATTTTAAGAAATTGTTTGAACATTTTTGTTAACAATTTGCACTTATTTGAACGGAATTTTCAAGCAAGTGAACAAAAGTTGACTAAAATTGACTCAGAATCGAATTTAGACGAATTTTATTTTAAACAAAATTTCGGAAATGGTTTTTGAAAAAGGCTTTTAAAAAAATTGGGTATTTTTAAACAGAATTATGCAAACTCAAATTTCAAATATAATTTGAAAAGATTGCGTTTTAATAGAAAATTCGAAAAAGGTTTCCAACAAAATTATGTTTGAACGAAATTTTAGAAAAATTGTCAATGCCAAATATTGAAAAATTCAATTTTGAACAAATTAACAAAATTACGAAAACGTTCTGTAGATTTTATCTGCGGTTATTTCTTTCTCTTAATCACAAATTTGAATAAAATGACCAAAAGGTCGAAAATATAATGATAATAATGACTAAAGAGTGAAATAATGACAAAATAATGACAATTTCGAAAATAACGACTATAAATGAAAATAATTACTAGTTCCGAGCTTTGAAATTATTAACATCTTGACATTCTCATCAAATCATCACCACACTATTTTGTATTTTTAACAATAATGTGTGTCAAGAATATAATTTTAATGAGTATTTTATTAATTTCCATGGAAATTTTCTACATTTCATGATTGAAAATCTAGATAGTGAATTTGAAATCGGTCCTCTGAAGGCATGCAACTTCTAGATAGTAGGTAAGTGATCAATTTCGAGGCCTAGGGTGATTTTTTATTGTACTCGTACCTTCGACATTTGTTACAGACTTTCTAGTCGATTATAATTTACTTTTTCAAACTTACTTCGCGAGTTCTTCTTATAGGTACATTCAAGTTACGAGTATAATACTACGAGATACATGCAGAACCAACTATTTATTTGAATATCTTCACAGGAACTTACCTACAACAGAAAAAAACAAAATCACATTTATTAATTGATTGAAATTAAAGAAAACAAAGATTAGGTATCTTATTTTTGTTACAGCAATCTGAAGTAACGTATTCAGAAAGTCATCCGATGGGGGGGGGGGGAGATCCTCACACAAAACAATTTATGTACAACTGAACAATCTATCATGTGATCAAAATGAGTAAATGATTTGTGCTCAAACGAATCGAGGGCAAAACATTCTTGCAGAAAGGGGTATTCAAAAATTTTTCGATTTTTTCACTATTTTTATGAAAATTTTGAAAAAATTACTACTTTTTCAGAACTTTCAAGTACCAATTTTCAAAATCACTAAGGACTTTTTCACTACTTTCACTATCAGTAGATACCCTGTTGATGGGTGCTTGCTGCTTACTCACGAAATACTGCGATTTTTTCGAAAAAATGCTATTTTAAGAGTCTTTAGCTCAACTCCTCTTCTCTTATGATCCAGAGGATTAAAATTTTCCAAAGTGAGTTTTCAACTCAAAATAAACTATCGTTATGAATGTTACGATGTTTTAAGCCTGTGTTAGTAAGGAATATCTGTTTTCGTTCAAGTTACCGCGAACGTTCGGTGAACGCCGCGGTTATACTCCGGAAACAGGTTTTACCTTCGCTCAGACCTATTCTCGTAAACTAGTATAGTTGACTTCTCGCACAATAAGTGTGGAGCGGTATGTATATAAGCTAAAACTACCGATTTATGTTTTGTAACCAACCCTTTCGTAATAAACACTATATTTTTGCTTCTAACAGTGTTTAGTTGGTTAAAGTCAACCTCCAGTCGCAGCTCGGTGGCGTCGCCTTGCTCCTGGAGTAATAGGTAAGACAGCCGCACCCGTCGGCTATACCCCCGACCCTTTTTTTACCTTCGTTCGTATGGTTAGAAAAAAAATGTATTCGTCTTCCTGTTTTTCGTGATTTCGGTTCGCGGATTTAAACCTTAAAGGCACAGTGAATCCATTTTCGTTCGATGCACGAGCATCAACAACAATGAATTTTGTTGAAATACAAGGCGTTTTTTTTTTCAACCCACCTTACCATACGCATTATCAAACACAGCAAATAAAGAAGGGAATGATTCAAATTCGAATATGAAAGATATACCAACACCGAGCACCATACAGTGCTCGGTACCATACGAACGCACCTGCAAATTCTTTCCACAAGGCACACCTTGACAGAGATGGATTTTTCACTGCAGCATCACTGAAGTGTTAAACAGAGGGAAAAACACGCCGAGACGAGAGATATAGTTACCTTGCTTTGAAATTCTTCTTTCTTGCCATTTTTTCTTCTTCCCATCCCCTGCCCCTTGCCATTTCGCGCATTTTAATTAAAAGATCCTTTTTCTCTTTTTGTTATTCGTTTCGTAGTTGGTTTACTTGTGCCCATTTTTAATTATCATTTTTGCAACGTTAATTTTTTAAACACTCGCGCAGCTTTATATCGTAAGAGGAAGTTTTCATATTTCGGAATTTTTTTTTCGCTCGCTGAAATTTTCACACAGCGAAATTTCAGAAACTCGAATCTCGAATAAGTTTTCATAAAAGTTTGAAATTTTTATTCGAAATGTTGGAGGTAGACTATTATCAGGGGTATCGTGTTTCGAACGAAATGAATATTACAATAGTAAAAGTTTTACCTTTAAGCGAAGCGTCTAAATTGTTTACCAAGTCAAACAAGCGATGCCAGGCCTTTACGAGGGTGTGAGGAGGAAAAAAAACCTATCCGGTAACACTTTAACATTCTCGAGCTGGTTAAATTTACGATAGTCGGATAATTGTCACACGGATAAAAGATTTAATTGTCGAGTAAAACTAGAGTAAATAATACGATAAATTATTTTAAATTGAATGTAAACATAGAAATTTCGTATTCCGAGTACGATAATCCTCGGTGCGGCGTGCGGTGTGGCGCAGCGGCGCGCACAAACTGTGTCATTTCTGAAACTTTAATAACGATAAAGGTCGACCCGCGGTAAATTTTCGTCTTTTCGTTTACACAAGTTATAAAAACCAAATAAAACACCGAGTTACCCTTGTGTTCTTTCGAGAAGAGAGGGGCAGGGGGGAGGGGGAGTGAGGTACGAGGTGGCGAGACGTTCGCAACACCTAGCGAGATAAAACTGCTCGTGAATTGTACGAAATTACCTTTATCCACCCGCATGTAACATCCAAGATTTATAAACTTATCGTCACTTTAGCAGATTTAACGCGATTAATAGAATTAAAAACTTGCCAGTTCGTAGTTCGTACATACCGAGGTGGTTCTTTTCGACGAGCGGTTTTTGATTTGACGTCGGGATTAACTTTTTATTAACCTCTTCGTCGGCGGCGCGAGATTTTATTATTGATTTTTACCACGAGCCAAGATTTCGACACGTTATACTCTCGAACAACGAAATTCCACTGGGTTAGGATTATAGACAGTATACAATATTAAGAAGAACGAAAAAGTAACTTATTAAATTCTAGTAAATAAATTCCGACGTTTGGAGGGAAAAAAAATTGCTTGCTTTATTGATTTTACGTCGAGGTGAAATTTTTTTTCAAATGTTGAATGAAAAGTGAAGAAAATTGATTGAAAATTTGGATCGAGTTTTCTAATTACTTGATACATAGTATCTATTCGAATGTCTTTTAATGTAGTATTGCAGCCAATGATTCCTAAAATAACGCAGACTTGTTTTCATCTCCTGCAAGATGCATTTTTTCACCACTTTGAAACACTTTCTGACGTATCTAATAATAAATTTCTAAATTTTTTTCGTCTGTGAATTTCTCATCTCTCCAAACTCGAAATAAGTATGTAAATATATTTTTTTCAATTTTTCAATTGGAAATTAACTTTTACAACTCGAAACGCAACTTTATTTTTAATAACTTTTTGAGAAACTACTCGATTTATTTTTTCCATCTGGTCAAAAACAACTGATAATCAAGTTTTTCTACTTATTCGAAATAGGAATTTTTTTTGAAATCTTCATGTCTGTTGACCATAAAAAATCATAAAATTCAATAAAAAATCGTGAATTTTATTCAGAAATTTTCAAAAATAAACAAGGCGAGATTTGGACAAAGGTGCCACTAAAAAAAACTTTGGATGAACATGCTGCCTGTATTGATTATTTAAGGGACAATTTTT
>FIZU01060955.1:0-31345 GCA_900064475.1 Pseudococcus longispinus
ATTCAGTCCACAGTTTCTCACAAAAAATGTCATAGCCTTTTTTCAAGTAATTTTTTCATTCAAACTCAGATTTTTCCGCAATATTTTTTAATTCTTACCTCATTTAGCATGAATTTCTGCACTTGTGGATAAAATGATACCCTGTAATGGAACCTCGAAAATTCGGTTCTGCCCGCAACACATGTGGTGCGGGCAACTTATTTAAACTTCACTTGCATATTAAGAAAGAGGACATGGACATAGGATTTTTTTTTACATTTCAGAAAAGTAATATTCGAATGTCACGTCGTAAAAAATCAAGAATTATGCGAATAAAATAAAAGATTGCCATAAGATTATATCAAAACATTGGAAACTCGAGTTGAAAAATAAAATTATATTAAATACCTACACAAATCTTTCAGGTAAATTTCAATTTTTTTGTTTCAAAATTCAGTTTTTGACTTTTTCAAAAAAAATTGAGGGTACCTCGTTATCTACCATATTTGTTCATAATGTTTCTTCTAATTCTTAATACGTATACTAATGCGTAGGTGTACTATTTTTCGCATTTTTTAAAACGTCAATAAATTACTTATTTATTTTTTACCACGTTTCATCGAAATTTCAAAGACATTACTTTAGGCATATTCTAGAAATTGAAACCGCATACTCTCAATACCGCGATTACCTTTTACAGCAAACTATTCATATTTTTTTGTTTCGGATTTTTCACTTTATCGAATAATAATAAGCGGATCACCTCCACATATTCATCGCAAATACTTTTCTACAAGTTGTTACACCCAAGTTTTTTTTTTTTCAAAGCGGATATGCAAATATTATGATACCAATAAGAAGGTGTTAACGTCACCTGTTGACACAAGAATTTAGCTCAAGCGTTTAATTTTTGGTTTATTTTACAATTTAATATCGCTGCAGATGGTACGAAGCTGACTCTACGACAGTGGAAGAAAAACAGACGTCAATGGACTCGCAAACCAATAAAGCAATTTTACAATGTTAATGATACAAAGGCAATGTATCGATTGGAAAAAAATAAAAATAAATACCAAGACATGGCCATATACGCCATTCTCGTTACAAAACACTGTTATTGTTGGACAGATTAAAACGAAACGAAACCTTTTTCATTGTTTAATTCGACACGATGTATTATCTGTACTTATAGAAGTACACTTTTGCTTTCCTGAACGTCGTAAGGATAGAAAATATACGAGTGTAACCTACACACAGATCATACTCTTGTATATGGTCTCAGTCACCTTAAATCTCTGAAAACAATCTCTTCACTTAGCTCAGCTCTCGTGAGTCGGATTTATTTAAATGGCAAACATACAGGTATAAATAGTAGGTCATAGAGATCGTTAATGAGAATTTAAACTGCGTAAAAATTACACGCTATGGCGGTCAACCACCACCTACAGATTTCAAACTCTGTATAACTTCGAATACCTACCTATGTTATTGTGCTGTTGCACTATAATTTTCAAAACACTATCGACTCGCACGAATCCAAATTTCCTTATACAGAGAGTTGGAATTCTTGTTAAAAATTCGCGTATTATTATTCGACTTCGGTGATTCCATCTTGAAGATCAGATCGAAGATAGACCGAGTACCCGAACGTACTCGTAAGCATTTCCTGAATGGCATTGCTGCGGTCAATGTTTGTAGAATGTGATAACTGTACTTTGATGCTTGTTTTAGTATTGCACGATGTATCGCGCATTTATCATCGGCATTTCAATTAATTAAAGTCATCGTGGGTTAATGACATTTCCAATTTTAGTACCAACATGAAGACGTATTAACTTTAACCTACTTACGAACGTATTGCCATTTTTGTACGTCGAGAAATGATCAAAATCGTAGCTAGATTGTAAGGTCGGTTTACCAGAGTCGTAAAAACAGCCTAAATTTTCATCGTAGTTTCTAACGTCGAAATTTCATTCTATAACGCAAGATGAAGATCGTTGGTAGTTGGAGGCACTTGAAAAATGTTTTTATTTTCTGTTTGTATAAGTAAAATACAATATGCTATCGAAAAATAAAACTGGTTTACTGATATTGATGGCTCAACATCGAAAACTATCGATATTATCGTCTTTTTCAATTTTCCGATTTCAATTTAAACCAATTGAATGCAATCAAATATCAAATCAATCAAAAAACGAAGATATTCAACAAGAAAATCGTTAAAATTGATTTGAATCGAAATCGAAAGATCGAAAAAATCGATATTTTTGATAGCTTTCGATATTTTTTCAAAACAAGGTAAAAAAAATCAAAAACATGAAAAGTATAAAAATCCACAAAAATCGATTTAAATCGAAATAAAAAATCGATAGTATCGATAGTTTTCGATGGTGGGCTACGAATAGCAATTGTTTCATGTTTTTGATTTTTATACTTTGTTTGAAAAAAAATCAAAAAATATCGAAAATATCGATTTTTTTCGATTTCAATTTAAATGAATTAGATGCAATCAAATATCAAATCAGTGAAAAAACGAAGATATTCATAAAGAAAATCACTATAAAATTATTTAAATCGAAATCGAAAAATCGAAGAAATCGATAATCGAAAAAATCGATATTTTCGATAATTTTCGATGTTTTTTCAAAACCAGATAAAAAAAATCAAAAACATGAAAAATATAAAAATCCACAAAAATCGATTTAAATCGAAATAAAAAATCGATAGTATCGATAGTTTTCGATGGTGGGCCACGAATAGCATTTTTTTCATGTTTTTGATTTTTATACTTTGTTTGAAAAAAAATCAAAAAATATCGAAAATATCGATTTTTTCAATTTCAATTTAAATGAATTAGATGCCATCATATATCAAATCAGTGAGAAAACGAAGATATTCAATAAGAAAATCGTTATAAATTGATTTAAATCGATACTTTCGATAGTTTTTTCAAAACAAGGTAAAAAAATCAAAAACATGAAAAATATAAAAATTCACAAAAATCGATTGAAATCGAAATAAAAATTCGATAGAATCGATAGTTTTCGATGGTGGGTCTCGAATAGCAGTAAAACAGGTTTTCTTCGATTAAATTATATATTTTTATTCATTTAATTGAGAAAGAAAGGTATCTCCAAATACCAACGAATTCGTTGGTATTTGGGAATATTGCATGTGAACACATGCCTTTGAAAGGGCTAAAAATAATCGTAAGTGCCAACTTTTTTCTACCATTTTGAAGCTTTTTGAATGTAGATAAATATGAAACTCACTCGGAAGCTCCAACTCTTACTACGAGGTAGTAATAATAAAAAAACCAAAAGAAAATCGATTTGAAAAATATAACGGTCTCCAATTAAGTCAAACCATCTTATATCAGTATATCCTGAGAACCGGTTCCTAAAAAAGAAAATTGTATACCAACTTTTTTGTGCGTCTTCTCAAGTATCATTAAAAAGGCTATTTACATATTTCAGGTAACTGCTTTATTCTAGTTGCTAAAGGCTTTTGAAAATTTCAATCGCGAATAACTCGAGAACCGGTTCATAAAAATGAAAATTGTATATAATATTTTTTGTGCATCTCTTCAAGTACTACTAAAAAGGTTATTTACATATTTCGAGTAACTGCTTTATTTCAGGTGTTAGAGGCTTTTGAAAATTTCAATCACGAATACCTCGGAAACCGGTTCACCAATTTTTTTCAGAATTTATAGGCGTTTATTCCTAGCGGTACTGAACCTCTCATAAAAATCTCAGCTCATTCCATCAACTATTACGAGAGTTGTCGCGTCGACAAAAATTTTGATATATATGTAAAGAAATACCGTGGAATCGTCATCAAGCCAAATTTAATAGCTGATCTTCGATTCTCGAAACCCAGCTATAAAAAATCGCAATTCGTAGGCTATTTACGAAGTAGATAGACGAAATGACCAAATGACTCATTGTTCAGATTAATCATTGTTTGATCTCTTACCATAATAGACTATTCACTTATTTCGTTTAGACATTCCTTCCTTATACGACGACAAAACAACCAACGAAAATATTAACCACGAGTGATCTTTACTCGGTAACGATTACAATACACGTGGGAGTCGGAGTTCGTTACAGAATCTAAGTACAGATATTAAACATGGTTTAATTAATTCGAAATTGTTCAGTTTTAGGGTGTGTACTAAAAACTGGCGTGTATTGAACAGAAGTTCATCAAAGTTGCTAGAATATACTCGTAGCGTGTTCAAAATACATATACTCGTACAAAATGAAGGACGTGTTTTAACCAAAGCAAGGTGCATTTTTCAAAAATAAAAAATATTAATTAATTACGAAGGTACGTCTGCTGTATCGAAGACATTTATAATTGAAAAATAAACAATTCGTTAGTAATGTTTGAAAAAAGAACATCATTTCAATAATAGCACTCGAATTCAATACATGATTTAGAAGAAATCAATTAGTTGGTAGAGTATTTTACCTCGTTGCCTAAATATCAAGTACCTACAAGGAAAATTTTATGCTGTAAACATATAACCCAAGTAGTCATTCTACGAACAAAACAACGTTACGTTTTTTTTTTCAATCTTAAAGAGATGCTACCCACTTTAACCTGCGAATTCTGCGTAATTTATTCGCACTATTCTTTAATAGATATAAAAAACAGGTTCACCATAAAAATAGTGTGAAGGAGGTAAATAATTTATAAATTATCTTCAAAAAGCAGTAAATTTTCCAATTTAGTAGAATCTCCAAAAATTTAATAAAAATCGAAATGATTTTAATCGGCAAAATTTCAATGAATTGATTCTCGAAATATTTAAAATTTCGTTTTGATTAAGTTTGATAAATTGAACTGAATCAAAAATATCTCAAAAGAAATTGAAAAGTACATTGGCTTTTAGCAAGATCAGCAATTCAAAAAATTTCAGTCATTTTTAAATTTGCAATCGTGATCCTCAATTTTGAACTGAATTAGTGGATTCAAAACTGATTGTAATCAAAAAATCAATAAAAATCAATTTTGATCCAAAAATTTTTATTCATTTATGTGCTTTAGAGAGAAGTGAATAAAAATAATTTTCGATTTTTGATCCAAAAATTTCATGGATTCCAGAGGTGATTTTGATTAAAATTTCACTCACAGCTTTTAAAGAAAATTCAATAAAAATAAATTTTGGTCCAAAAATTTTAATTCATTCATATCTTTTAAAAAGAAGTGAATAAAAATAAATTTTGATTTTTGATCCAAAAATTTTAAATTTGGGCCAACTCATTTTTTAACAAAAACATTTTTTTACTCATTTTGAAGAATTGTAAAAATTGAATTTTAATATCGTCAATAAAACATATAAATATTTCCGAAGGGAAATATTCACTGGAAAAAAATTAATTAGTTATGAAAAAAATACCCAAAAACGAATTAAATAAATTTCCCAAAAAATGACATAAACAATACTGACCATCTTCTCTGCAAAATGTCTCAAAACTCTCCAACACCGGAACCGTTTTGTGGGAAAGCATTTTCATAAATTCGATATCAGATATCTTTGCAATAAAATATAACCAGCACAACGATTTCCAAGGTAATGAAAAAAATTATTTTGTCGTAGATCGATCGTTATTATTTGGTAAACATCTTACAAATATCGAAGAGTGATCTCAAATGATAGGTAAATAATGAAAACATAAGACATAGTAACCCTAACCTTGATGGAAGAAGGCTAACCTACGGACAACGGGTATGAATTTCATGCCCCCGCAAATTTTGCTGGATTAAAAATCGCGCGATGATTTCAGCAGCATGGCACGGAAATGGAAGTTTGAAATTTTTCAAGTCCCAAATAGGAAATTTATGAGTTAGTTGAGATTATTTATTTCGAAATCGATATTTTCACATTTTACAAGGAAAATAGTTAATGATTACATGAAGTTTATATGGCAATAAAAATCTGCCGACGTTAAATTGCCCGAGGAAACGTAAAATATTGATCGTGTGAACTACATAGAAAAAATGAACTTTCATTTTAACAGTGCGTAGCTTGATTGGCAATTAATAACAGAGATTTTGAATGTCGACGAGATGTAGAGAAAGAGTTGGCAGAAGAATATGCAGCATTTTAATTAAGTATTTGTAATTTTTTTCTGACAAAATGAAACTGATAACATCAGTTCGTGTGTTTCTTTAGATTGTTATCATTTCGAACGATGACCAGTTCGTTACTAAGAATGTAAGTAATCATTATTGAGCCCACAGTTTCTCGGAAAATACATTTCTTAATCAATGTATGGTTTCAATATGAGAGTAACTGAAAATGAAAAATGAAATCAAACTCACCGACAGAAGTGGTTGAAATATCTGAATTTTTGTCTCCATAAATATTCGATGGTCTGGCAATCTTCGAAGGTGGCTTCAATCCAGAAGCTTTATTTGAACTTGAAACAGACATTTTCACAAATCGTATTCTCGATGACTAGTAGTAGGAAAATTTAAAAAATATAAAATACGAATATTTAAACGCGAAAACTTTCAACTAAACATTATGCGGAAAGAAGTGAATTTTCTTCAACTCGAAACTATGTAAATAAATCGAAATTGATTCGTTATTGCACTTAGTCTTTCAATCGACAGACATGGTAAAGATTTGACTTTAAAACTGAACTTGAAAAACAATAATTAACAAGGATTAAGTATAGAAGAAAGTAATAAAAAATGCCATTTTTAAATACGACTGAATGTGGTTTGGGTACATAAAAAAACTATTAGAACAATCAGAACAAAACAACGTTCTTTGGTTTCAAAAAGTTATACAACGTAGCACGAGAACAAAAAGTCACTCTGAACAATTTAAATGTTTAAAAAACTCATGGAATTCGACATCCAAGTACGTAATTTACAACGTTAACTACAAAACAATTACTTTTAATTGAATTACTTCAGTTACTGAAGAAAGTGTTCTTTTCTTATCAATAAAAATTTTTTCGTTGTTAAAAAGAAAATAACAATGTTGCATTTAAGAAGAAATTTATAGTTCGTACGAGACAAAATTATACTTTAAAATAGCGAATAAATGAAAGAAAGGAATGGAAGACAATTTTATTTGACAATTTTTACTTTTAAATAAAGAATTAAAATGATTCTTTCGTCATCATTTTTGATTTTCGCAGAAAAATTCGATTGAAATAATATTCGAAATGAAAATCATTCAATTTTTTGTCACTCACTTGGCAACACTGAAGAAAAAGAAAAATAGAAAAATCCATTTTTTTGATATCACTAGATAACATGCAAATTGGCAGTTTTTAACGTATCATCAAAGTGAGCAATATGTTAAGTTGTTTAATTTTAAATCCAAAAAAGCATTTATTTTTTCATATAAATTACGGAATCACTTATTTATTGAATAGTTTTGATTCGACTAAAGAAATTACATTTCAAGATGAAGCTCGTGCATAAAAGTATCGAAAAGGATGGCAAAGGGTACGTCGGTGATTTTTTTACCATTGTATTATCACCGCTAGTTTATTTTCAACTGATTTTTCATGCTTTAGAACTATTACAATGATCCCAGAGGAATCAGAAGATATGTGGCATGCTTATAATTTAATAGCTGTCGGAGACAGTGTTCGTGCATCCACAGTCAGGTAATTAATTTAAATAAAACTCGAATGCCAATTGCATAAATTGAACTGAAACAATAATTTATCGTAGGAAAGTTTTAACTGAATCTGCCACTGGATCAACAACAAGTAACAGAGTACGAACTACGCTTACTATAACAGTTGAAAATATCGATTTTGATACTCAAGCTTGTGTTTTGAGATTGAAAGGAAGAAATATCGAAGAAAATCAATATGTGAAGGTATTATTGTCTGATAAAAAGTTTTCATAAGTATATTTTCTGCTTGGAAATATTCTACCATGTGTTGCATCTTTAGTTGGGAGCATATCACACGTTGGATTTGGAATTGAATCGAAAATTCACGTTAACAAAAGATGAGTGGGATTCAGTTGCATTGGACAGAATCGATACAGCATGTGATCCTACCAAAGTAATTTAATATTTTCAAATTTATTTCGTTGATTTCCTCATATGGTGAAATATATTTTATATTTTTACAGAACGCTGACGCAGCTGCCATCACTATGCAAGAAGGATTGGCATACATTTGTTTAATTACTTCGAATATGACAATAGTTCGGGCTAAAATAGATGTACATATTCCTAAGAAACGTAAAGGAAACGTTCAACAGTACGAAAAAGTACGTATTCTTGAAAAATATTTCTTTCAAATTCAAATATCAATTTAACGTATCGTTTCATTTGCTCATTTAAGGGATTGGCAAAATTTTACGAAATGGTTTTGCAAGGAATTCTAAGGCATATAAATTTTGATGTAATCAAAGTCGTGTTGATCGCGAGTCCAGGATTTATTCGAGACCAGTTTTACGAATACATGTTCCAAGAAGCTGTAAAATGTGATTATAAAGTATTAATTGAAAACAAAAGTAAATTCATGCTGGTGCATTCATCTACTGGATTTAAGCATTCTTTAAAAGGTTACTCATATAGTTTTTAAATTTATCTCATCGAATATCCTGTTACCAAAGCCATTTGTTTGCAGAAGTATTATCAACTTCGGCTGTAATGTCCAAAATGGCTGATACTAAAGCTCTATCTGAAGTTAAAGCTTTGGAAACGTTTTATGAAACCCTGCAAGCTGATCCCGATAAAGCGTATTATGGAATTAATCACGTGGAAAAAGCTAATGATGCTCAAGCCATTGAAACTCTTTTGATTACCGACAGTCTCTTTAGGTAACAAAGTTTTATTTTGATGTTTTACTGTGCGTAAATATGCATTTCATTCTGACTTTTTCCCATCTAGATGTAATGATGTAAAAGAAAGGAAACGATATGTAAATTTAGTCGATTCAGTAAGAGAATGTAGCGGCGACGTGAAAATTTTTTCTAGTATGCACATATCAGGAGAACGTAAGGACAAGCATTAATTATTTTCAAAATGATTCATTTAGATGTATCTTTAATCGAGAAAATTATTTAATTCATTGCAGAACTCACAAATTTAACTGGAGTAGCGGCAATTTTAAGATTCCCGCTGCCTGATCTCGATGAAAATGATGGCGATGACGATAGTGAAAGTGATGATGACTCTAAAAATAAGTCTAGCGATAAAAAAAAGAGTGATAATAAGAAAGAGGGTAAAAAATCTTAGATTTTCTAAGAAATGTAAAGTTGTAGTGAATTTTTGTAATAAAAATTTTATGTATTATTTTTTTTTATTGATTTTTTATTTTCAATGGAGAACCAAAATATCGTACTACTTGGAACTTTTTTCGTTTTTTTTGCAAGGATCGAGTGCTTTATTCTTCACACTCCTACTTGTAGTTTAAAGTTTGCAACTACTTGAAATGTCTGATAAGTGATAACATTTTCTTTCGGCTTAGTTATGGCAAATAGTAATACAATAATCCAAGAAATCTGCTGTTATGTTATTCAATTATGAATTTTAATATTTTATTGATGATTTTGATTGGTGAGTTGTGTTAGAATAAGTGTAAACATGGACAATTTTAAAGTCTCGATCAAGGAATGTCATCGATTTCGTGAGATTCTTCACAAATATTTTTGAACTGTAGACTGTAGTTCCAGACTCCGGTAAAGTTCAAGCCTTTAAAATATAAAATAACAATTTCTGGATAGTTCCTTCCAACTGAAATCAAGTGATCTACGATTTCAAAAATTTAAAATAGAAAATACAACGATTTTGCAAAACAAATTTTCATTTCAATTTTTTAATACCTCAACTATCCAATAGGATCGTTAAACAACGAAAAATCATATTCAAGTTCATTTATCAAATTGTAGAGCTCGTTAGTTACTACTCACGTTAAACTGTGATTTATTCTGTGGTGACTGTTGCGTGACTGTAGTTTTTCTCCCAAACCAAAAGTTATCAATTTTATTTTATTTCGAAATCCGAATGTGCAAGTTTATTACGCTTTTGTTTCCAAAATTTTGGTTTTAAATTTCGTACTTTGTCCAACTTGTCTGATCGCCGATTGAAAAATGGCGACAGAAAGTAGTGATAATTCGCAAATCGCGTTTTTTGTTAAGGGACAAGTGTTCGAAGTTGGCCCCAGGTACTATGAACTCGCGTATATCGGCGAAGGCGCATACGGAATGGTTGTGTAAGTATTCTAAAATATATTATTTTTACTAAGTTTGCTGTGCCGGTTGCTTTAAAATCATACAGATACGTAGAAATATGATTTTGAAATTCTCAAAGAATCTATAAGTATACTTTGAGAAACAGTATTATACCGAACTTACACGAATCTCTGTAGTCAACCCTGCATAATTCTGTATTATATCAATGTTTGAAGATCTTATGTTTCTATCACCCTCACTATGTTTGATTCTCCAATACTTCAGAAATAATATTTCAACGTACATATAAACCGTGAATTGTAAACGTGTAAAATTTAAAACCCTGTTTGAGAGGTACTACTTGAAATTCTATTGACAAGTGGAATGCACAATACAACTTGGAAATATCGCGTCGAATATTTACTTGTTGTGTACAAATAGATAGACCAGGTCTTAACTCAATTTTCAATGTTATTTGCCATTTTCGTACCAATATCGCTGTAATTTCGCGACGAATCGAAGCATTATCAGTTTCGAAGAAAATGTGTTGACGAAAACACTTGCATCTGAATTTAATTAAAGCTGCAAATGTTTTTTTTTCTTCAATACTCTCAACTTAATATTTTGAGTTTCAAAGATCATAATTAAGCGTATATATTCCAAAGTAAACTAATAAGCGAAAAATAAATTATCGTTTATGTTACTAATCACCCTCGCGGTTCTCAACTTTTGACATAATACATATAACACATGTCAACAATCTGTTTTATTTTCTCATTGTTCTGTGTCAGCGTTGTGTGTACTCATAGACCTGAACTAATGTTTTCTTTCTGCTCAATTTTGGGGTTTTATATTCTTAATGGAAGTGGTACCAGTTTTTCTCGAAACCATCCAATTCAAGAAATAGAAATATTCAATATATTGTGATCTCAAGTCATGATTGCTTCAATTGAGACACAGCTGAGTAATTTTATAAATCTTCAACCACACTTTGTTTTTATATCTTATCATTGTGACGTCGGTCATTTTCTTTTAAGACGAATGTTTTTTTTTTGTCAATAACTTAATTTTCGAATATTATGTGAAATTAATTCCATTTTTTTTTATTATTCTATGAAAAGTGTATAAATATGAACTTTCATCAATTTTACGTTGGTAAATTTAATTTACCTACCAAAATGTGTAGCTAATGTCATTAATATAATTTAATAATTTAACCAATGACTATCGTCTGCATTTCAATTGACTATTCGATTTGAGCTTCATCGATTTTTTTTTCTTCGCGAATCATCAGTCTAGATGGACAAAAAAAATACGATGCTATTAGTTTCGCACACATTGTGGTTATTCTTTTATTAATACGAGTTTGTATAAGGATTAATTTAACCTAAGTAAACATCACCTTTTTCCCTAAAAAAAAGAGATCTCTGGTATTTTCAAAAAAGGGTTCATATTAATACTTTTTTTTTGAATATTCAGCTGAGATCTTTTTTTAAAATAACAATCCTCTTAAATTTGATAGTATTTTAATAGCTGGGTAAAAACTGATACCGATAAATTTTTTCAAACTGGTCGAGCAAAAATTTGAATTTAAATTACGCATCAGGATGTAATTTTTGTTTCACATACGTCCCTATTTTTTTTTATTTTTATTACATTTCATGGAAATAGAACGTATACGATTTCAACGTTTTCGTCATGATTTATCATCGAATTACGATAACGGTATTACGTACATTATTCGAGAAATCAACGGAAATTGAAGACTCCCTATCCCAGCGTGGTGTTTTTTTCAAGGCGAACTGCTTTGCGGTTCTACCTCCCAAATATGGTTCAAACAGTCAGGTGTAGAATGAATGGTACGAAATGTACTCTTATTCATTCATTGCAACCCTTAGCATACCACCCTCGCCATCTACTAGCTACAAAATGTTGTAGTACTATATTTGGACCAAATACAACCGACAATCTGGGTCTATCACTTACGCCATCTTCACCACACTACAGCTCTCTCAAAAAATACCACAATTGGAATTTCTAAGATTCTGTGTAAAATATCCTTTATACAATACAATTTAATCAATACGACACTTTCGAGATGAAAAGTGTTTTATAATTTACATAAAGTAAATAAAAGTAAACGGGTATTGGATGTTGTTAGCGGAAAGATGGGGCTTGGGAAATTCTACGTGTTGATGCTTTTGTGTAAACTGTATCGAAAAAAAACTCGTCGTTCTTCGCCAAGTGATAAATAACTTTTTTGATGTTCTCTCGAGAAAATTACCCAAACGTATAGAAATATTATTTCAAAAAGTGTATTAAACTAAGCTCTTTGCGAACACGTATATTATGTTTTTAATATTTGAAATTTCATTCGCACCTAATATCGATTCGTTCAATTTTCTGTTATTTTTTAAGGTTTTTTTCACCCTTACGAAGAATGACTTCATTTCTGCGGTGGTGTTTTGACAAATGAGTTTATCAAGTATAATACTCGTATTTATTTATTTTGTTTACCAAAGCTTCGTAATAAGGAGGGTTAATTTGCCGACAAACGAGTCGAGCAATCGCATTACTGCTGTTTTAATAATACTCCTCGTTTCATTATCTTTTAGTCTTGAGCGGTTAGCACAGATAAAGTTCTTTTTTTGAACACCAGTTGACATGTGGTTTTTCCTTTAGTATGAATCAAAATAAAAATTTTAGGGAAGGGAAGTCATCAAAAATTGTCCTTAGGGGAGAGCAAGAGGGCGTTTTAAGAGTGAAAATACTTATATTTCTGCACATAAAGGGGTAGGGGTATATTTGGTATCATTTCCATATAATTCGACCCTCCTGAACTCGAATCTGTCATTATTTTCCCCATTGAAAGTAAAGAAATGGCACAATCGTGAAATTTGTGTCGCACAAAATGGTCAATTTTTGTAAAAATTTATGCGTCCACAATGCATAAATTCCTATCTTCTAAGAAGTATTTCTTCTTACCACTTCAGAATAGGAAGAAAATTGTAGAACAAAAAATGATCAATTTTTAATACTCTAGAACTTTTGTTTCAAGTTTTTTTGCCGTATCGTGGTTTTTTTAATTTTTTTGGGGACACCTGGGTGAAAAATTTAGCTAAATTGACGGTACGAAAAAAGTTGTAAAACGTTAAAAATCAGTAATTTTTTTATCCTATAGTTTTTTTTCTACTTTGAAGTGAGAACGAACTGCTTTTCTAAAAATTAGAAAATTCTGCCAATTTACCATTTTCGTGCCCAGGAGAGATCTGTCGGATTAAATTTGAAAATTTTCATTGCATCATGTAAACTGAAGTGGTTTAGTGCACGAGCTCATTTTCATGTGTGAAAATTGAAATTCAACTCAGGAAATGAAGTCGAAATAAAATTACCTTCTTTCCTTTTCCCGTGTGAGATTGCTACAAATTGAAAAAAAAATTGCAATGAACTATTCGCCCTTGAAAAAGAGAAAGATTTAGTGAAAAAATTTCAATTTCTTCTTCTCCAAATTTTTTATAATTGCAATTTTTGAAAAAAGAAGTTGAAATTTTGGATTTGTAATTCCAATATTTCAGGGCCTTGAATGATCCAAAATTAAAAATTTTCATTTTTTTATCAAGCAAAAAATAAAATGAAGAGATTATAAGAAGATTTTCGATTTGAGTTTGAAATTTTCCCAGGAAATCAGTTTTCAAAATTTTTTAGACTTTCAACAAGAATTTTTGGCAAATGATAAAATATTTTATTCAAAGGAATGAGTAAAATATTCTCAAGTTCTACTTTGTACATTATTTAGTGAGTGTTTTCGAAGAAAAATTTTCCATTTGGTACGTTTTTCCAGCATAAATATATCAAATATCTGTACAATTTGGCCCACAATTTGTAAACAAATTTTTATACTTTTCGCAATCATTCTCTCGAATTTTTAATTTTCAATTGTAATGTTGAGATCAAGAGGAGGATGAAAATTTTTCTTCCGTTGCTTGCAAGGAACTTTCGAGGTGAGAAGTATGAAAATTTTCACATGTTGGTATTGGTGTAAAACCACCCCAGAAAATTTTTTGAACCCCCCCCCCCCCCACTTTCTCGAGATATTGCTCTTTAAATATCAAAAATTCAATATTTTTCATGTCAGGAGGGGGTGGTCAAAAAATTTTGAATTTTTCACGGATTGTAGACACTACATAGGGGGTACATGTGAAAATTTTTTCAAAACAATTTTCCTGTATTTTCAAGTCATTTTGGGAGGTTGAAAATTTCAAAAATTCGTCAACAAAAGGAGAAGAGAGAGCCGAAGAATTTTTTCTAAAATTTTGGTTTATATTACCTTTAGGTATATTGTAAACCCTTTCTCAGACCCCAAAGGTAGGCGGAACATGGTCAAAAAAAGCCTAAACCAACAACAACATGTTTTTGTTGATTTTCTGTCATTTGAAGAGGTTCTTGATCAATTTTGCAAAAATTCATTTTTCCATTTAGAATTTCCCTGCGTATTTGGTTTTTTCGATTTCGTTGTCCTAAGGGCTGACCATCAGCCTCGGACCCTCCACCATAAAATATTTCCCATCAAATTACATCAAACTTCTGAAATTACTTGCGAAATTTTTCGTCTTCAAATCCATTCATGATAAAAAAAAATTATTAGTTGAATGACTTTTTCTGCAAATTTTTTCGCTCTTGCTTCATATTTTAACAAAATATCTAATTGATATTTTTGAAAATTTGACATAAAATAACATCTTTCTGAGTAACTACACCCCCCCTCCCCCGAATGACTGCCTGGCTACGCTACTCTTCTTTCTAGACAATTTTGATGATTTTTTCACCCTTTTTGCAACCTAAATGAAGAATTTTTATGAAATTTTGAATAACTTTTACAATATTTTAGACAATTTTTACGACATTTCAACATCTTTTGCAACATTTTCATTCATTTTTATGAAATTTTGTAACATTTTTAAATAATTTCATTACAATCTCCTGAAAATGTTGCAAAAGTTGTGAAAAAGTTTGTGAAAATTGTCCAAAAAGGTTGTAAAAGTTTATCAAAATTTCACAAAAATCATTTAAAATGTTGAAAAATTTGTGGAAATGTCGTGAAAAATGCGCAAAATGTGTATAAAAGTTCAAATGTTTCAAAAGTTGTGAAAAAAATGTCTGAAATGTTGTGAAAACTTTCTAAAAATTCATAAAAATTGTGGCATATTCATAAACAGGGTCTCTATATCGGGCACGAAAAGCACGAAATGACGAAAAAAGCACGAATTTGTAAAAAGAGAACGAAATAACGATAAAAACACGAAATTTGGGCAGAAAGCATAAAATTTTGATAAAACTGATTAAATTTTCAAGTTTGGTTTTCGATAATAATCCCTTAAATGAAATTAAAATTGAAAAAAATGTTGAAATTTCAGCTTCAAATAATTTTTTTCCAAAAATCTTTGCCCCCCCCCCTCCTCCATCCGGGTTCAATTTTACTAATCTTTCGATTAAAATAACAGATATTTTTCAAAATTGTTGGTACATGAAATCAAATTCTTCTCGCGAAACCAATCATCCTCTGAATCAGTTGAATAATCGGTATACGGGGGGGGAGAGGGGTTATCTAAGGATGTAAGCACCTTTGACGCCAGAAATGATGGAGAAAATTATGAAATTTCAGCTTTTTAATGTCTTTTTCATCAAGAATCTCTTTTTTAAAAAAATCAGAAAATGGCCCAAAAAGTACATTAAATGAATTGGGGGGAGGGGGAGGGGGTAATATTGCTAATTCCCAGGGGAAAAATCTAAAATGATACGAGTTTTTTTTAAATAGCACGAAAAAAACGAAAAAACCACGAATTTTCATTTTTGCGATTTGGTAGGTATCTTGATAAATTTTTACGAATTTTTTTTAGCTTCCGCAACTTTCTCAATGCAGATTTCTAAGAAATTTTCAACTGTTTAAATGTGATTTTACAACTATTTTTTACTAAAATTGATCATTTTTTGAGACACAAATTGCACGATGGTGCCACTTCTCTGCTTTCTATCAGGAAAGTAATAAGGGATTCGAGTTCAGAAGGGTCGAACTATTTATAAATGATACCAAACATATCTCCACACCCCGTTATCTGCAGAATTAGGACTGTTTCATCTCCTAAAACCTCCTGCTGCTTACTCCCTAAGGGTCATTTTTGATGATCACCTTTCTCCAAAATTTTCTTTCGCTTCATTACATGTCAGCTGATGTTCAAAAAAAAAAGTATATCTATTTTATCTCTACACGAATAATACAGATCGAAAAATATTGCGAAATTAATTCGCACATCGTTCAAGTATAAAAATACTTTTAAAAATCCTATAAAGTTCGTCCATTTTCATTATATAGTTGTAATACTTTGTACTTTTTAGGGAGAGTTTTTATATGGCAAAAAAGAGGTATTTTTATGTACGAGCTTTGGGCCTTTGTCAAGGTAAAAGCCAAAGATTTAAACTGCCGAGTAATATAAAGGGAACGGTTAATTTGATGTAGAATTAACGATCACCTTGTCAGTTAAATAGACAACGTTGAACGATTGCCTTATTTTGTGGTATACTAAAATCCAGCCAAATAAGCTACCAACTTGGCTGTATACGAATTTGAACAGAAATACATTCGTCTAGTAAATTAAAAATTTCTCGCATCAACGAACACGCTTATTTTGAAACTGGACGAGCAATATACGTAATATCGAACAAGTTTTGCTCGCGATGAAACATTTTTCATTCGCTTTTCAGTTTTCATACGTTATAAATCCAATGCTGCTGTAACGTTTCTAAAAATGATGGCGAAAATTTTCATAATACGTATTACGTATTAGGTAATATCGCGTTAATTTAAAATTGATTGTTTTTTTTACTTCGTGTATCCGATATTTGCAGCTACATGTATGTAAATTGCTTTTGTACTTGTTTTTTTTTTGTTCGGGTTGTATTTAAAACGTCAACGTTAATTTTAATACGTATACTTGAAAACGTCCATATGCGCGAATTTACAAGGATATTTTTCATTGACGAGTTAATCTGATAAGAAGTACAAGGTACGTAATAAACGTACCTGTATGATTCATAAGGGAAACCCCTGAGATGGGTTTTCTCTGTTTGATAAAAACTTGACACCTATTTATGCATGTACGACAACAGTTCGACATAAAAATCAAGCGAAAAAGTAGAAATTGTGTAGTTGAAAAAATTCACAATGTATAGACGAAGTATTAGGTAGGACGAGTAAACGTATATAATATAAAAATGTGTTTTTTGTACGATACAATTGTGTCGTCCTTTATGTATAAACTATCAGTATGGAAAAAAATTCTAATTTATAATTCCAACATTGTGTTGGCATTCTTGTAGGACGCGACGTATTTATAATTCTGGAATAAATTTTAATAAATAGGTCTGTGTATTACGAAGGGAAAAAATTTAACGATTTTTTTTCTTTTTTTCCCCCCTTTGTGTCCGAAGATACAGCTACGTTCTTTTTTACGTCGTCTCGCGCTTTTGAAAAAATGCCAAAATAAAACTACGTTTTCCTTCGGTTATTTGGAAAATGTTTTTCTCCAGTGTACAATTGGGAACATTTTAGAATCGATTTTTACGATGCACTTAAAATGTTGTTTTTTTTCGCTCTCAACTTTCGAATCGACGTTTTCCCGAACAGGAAAAAAATATACGAAAAGTATATTCATATCGTCTTATTTTGGTTGTCACTTATGTAATAAAATACAATGAAAAAGAAAATATCTTCGGTTTGTGTCTTGTATGTATCAACTTCGCTAGGTTTACAATTTTATACATCGCGAAATTATCCCAAGTTGGAAAATTTTACCCCCGAGCTAACCATATTTTTTCAAAGCTGGATAATAAAGAAGGAAAGAAGTGTCGCAGCTGACTTTCGAGTTGGATTTTCCCAATGTTAAAGTCATCTTGATAACTTTTAATGATATCACCTCTTGTATCTCAATTCAAACTATTGGTAGAAAGAAAGATAAAGTCGAGTTTTTTTTCGGCATCAAAGGGGATGGGAAGGGGCTGGAAAGTCGATATCTTCGAAAAGGTACATCTTGGACATAGCTATATCAAATTTACATGACAAAGTAGATTCCTAGCCTAGGTTAATTTGAATGGCCTGTAGATGTAACACGATATTGAAAACAGCAAAAAATGGTCTGAAATCGAGGTTTTTTTGATGTGAAAGGGGCTGGGAGAGAGTTGGAAGGTCGAAATCTCCCAGAAGGTACAGCTGGGGCACTGATTTTCAGACAGTTTGTCAGGTTTTTTTAGAATTGGAAAATTTTTTAGAATTCATAGAAATCACGCTAAACATTTCTTCATTTTTCCAGGCAGACTTCTTAGACTTGAAAAATTTCTGAGATCGCGCAAATTTCAGACATTTTGTCTAACAATCTTAGATTTTCTGAACTTAACACATTTTTCAGCTTTTTTGACGATTTTTTTGACTTGAAAAATTTCCGAAATTTTGACTTTTTCGATTTTGAAAATTTTTTTTAAAGGGTCAGTCAACTTTTGAACTTGGAAATATTTAGAATTTGTTCCAAAATTTGACTTTTAGACATTTCACAAGATATGATAACATTGTATACGATTCTTTGAACTTACAATTAGATGAAGTCAGACATTATGTTAGACTGGAATGTGCTCTTCAGCTTGACTTAGCAGAAAGAACAATGTTTCAGAAAATGTGAGTCAGGGTCAAGGATAGAAAACTGAAAACTGAAACTGAATTAGAAAACTTGAAATTGAACTGATAATTTTTCAGTTTTTCATCCCTGGAGTTTTCAAGGCCAAAAAAATTACAAAATAATGGGGTTCTCCCCTCTTAATTGCTATAGAACGTAAATTTTTGGGTATATTACATATCTATCTTTCCATCAACCACACTAGGGTGTCTGTTATTTTAAACAAATTTTGAAATTGAGGGAGTGAATCCCCTAGATTTCTTCTCTATCACCTAAAATTAATCTCAGAATGCGAGTCTCAAAGCTGAACAAGGAGTTTACGTTGAACACTTTATTTAAAATAAAAACCATTTTAAAATAAATTACCAGAATGGCAATTGAACATATTAAAAGTAGATGAAATTCCAAACATTTTCCCGCAAAAAAATGAGTTGAAAATTAAAATTTTTGGCAAGGGTTCAAAAAATATGGAATTTTTAAAATGATATGATTTATTTTTTCCAAAGGTGGGATGTTTTTTTTTCAACATTTTTTATTGCTTTTTTCACTTTTTTTATCCAAACTTCAGAATTGAATTTCGGTAGGGGTTCGAAAAATGTGAGATTTTCCAAAATTTGTCAACATTAATTTTTTTAACAATTTGTTTCGAACTTTTTTGTTTGAAAAAATTCAAATTGAAAATTTTTTTGACAGCAGTTCGAAAAATGCGGGATTTTCTAAAGTAAAGCATTTTCCAAAATTCGTCAACATTAATTTTTTTAATAATTTTTTTCAGACTTTTTTGTTGAAAAAAATTCAAATTGAAAAGTTATTTTGGCAGGGGCGAAAAAAATACGAAATTTTTCAAATTGATTTTGTTTTTGATGCGTGCAAGAAAATCGAAAAATGATTTGCCCCGATTGCTCGAAAGAAGTTAAAAAAAATAGTGTTAAATTTTGAATTGCTTAGAAGGAATATTGAAAACTTAACAAATGGTGTCTGTAGGTAGTGAAAGTTGTCAAAGTAGTAAACAAGTAGTGATTTTAGAATAAAATTAGTGAAAAAATGGAAATTTGAAAATCTAAAATTCAATTTTAGTCTATAATCGAAATAGCTGATTTTTTCTTTGTGTTGGTAACATTGAGTGTGACAGCATATACGAGCGCCGAGGAGGGTTGCCTCTTTATGAAGTGATTAATTTTTGCGGGAGTCCTTCATTTTCTGTGAATTTTTTTTGAGGGGGGGCTGAAAAAAGGTAGTGAAAAAGTAGTGATTTTGGGGGGAAAAAGTTCTGTACACACCATGCTTAAAGTTATCGACAAGTTTCAATAAAATTAACTTGAAAAATTCCGTACTTTTCGCACCCCTGCCAAAATCAATTTTCAATTTGAATTTTTTATTAACAAGAAAAAGTGAAAAAAATTATCAAAAAAATTAACGTCAACAAATTTTGGAAATGCATTACTTTAGAAAATCTTACATTTTTCGAACCTCTGCCAAAAAGATTTTGAAGTTTGAATAAAAAAAAAATGAAGAAAATAATGAAAAATGTTTAAAAAAAGAGTATTCCACTTTAAGAAAGAATAAATCATATCATTTTAAAAATTCAGTATTTTGCGAACCCCTGCCAAAAATTCAGGTTCGAACTTGAAAAAAAATTTTGCACAAAAATGTTTGGAATTTTATCCAATTTCAAAAATTTTTAAAATAACGAACACTCTAACCTAACACCTATCGATCAATTTTAGTTCGAGATTTTTTCGAGGGATTTTGTTCTCCTCTCAGCTGCATAAAAAATTTGACATATTTGAATTTTGATTCAAGGTCATCCCCACTTCTATTATTAAATTGTGCTACGAAAAGAATTTCACTACTCGAATTTCAGCTTATCTACTGGATTGAAATTTAGCCGAATAAAGTGCTGAAAACTAATCGGGCGGATGGTCAAGTTAATATATGAACTTCGAGAGTCACGAAACAGATTTTGTTTACCCCCTCCCCCTCAACTCCCACTCCATGATACACCGTTTTTATTACACGCGGAAAAAAACCATATTAAAAAATCCAACCTCAGCCCAAATTCCAACCTCCTAGGTCCATTCGACAGGTCCATTTTTCCCTGAACGAATGAAAAATACCGATAACAAAAATCCGACTAAAATTGAACCAAATTTTACCCTTCTTTTCATCTTTAACTCGTTCGGCACGTGAGAATAACTCGAATCGAAAATTTTCACTTTTAAAAGGGTAAAAGTTTGAAATTATAAACGGTTCATTCGCATTAAATACCGTCTCGTGTTTATTTTCTTTATCGAATTTTATCGCGAAATATTATTAATTTATTAAAGTCTACTGAAATCGTATTAATTACCTCGAATTCGTAATGAAAAATAAACGTTGAAATTTTTGCTTACCGTTGCTACATTATTTCTCGGTATTAATTTAAATTTCAATTAAAGGTATGCTCGACTAATTTGTAAGAAAAAAACAGATGATTGGCATTTTATTTTTCTCAGCTTGCGGAGATTGCGAATGAAGGATTATCGAATTCGCAATATTCATAAAGTTGTATCGTAGTGATTTTTTACCCAGCAGTTGTACCTATTCATCTCGTATTATATGCTCTCAAACGACGTACGTTGTTCCTATTTTCTACGACGTATATTAGCTCGTAATTTAAACTTTTCCTTCCATCAATTCGACGAAAATTTCATGAAATATGTACAATAAAAGAGATTTGACAATCAAAAGCATATTCGAATTGAGATACGAAATTTTGAAACTTGCTCATAATTGCTCGAGTTTGCAGTAAAACGAATACGAATTCAAATGATTAGTAGCGGTGCTAACCTATCCATCTAAACTGAATACCTGATGAGAAAAACTTTTAGCCTACGAAATCATGGAATAACACTTGACAGAATCTCATAATACGTTTTTCATATCGCGTCTAATAAATCATCGAAACAAATGGAAAAACTTTCACACATATCAACTTTTCGGCGCTGAACGAAAAAAATACGATAATTCTCAAAAATCGATCCCTCTTATAAAATGATTTCGAAATTCGTCATCGACGATTTCGAATAAATTGCGAAAAAAAATTCCAATTTAGGACGAATCGATGTAATAAAATGAGTGATATATTTGAACTTATTTCGTATGTATCTGTGTACTATCTAAATGTTTATCGGCGCGAATATCGTGTATTTTACGTCGTGATTTTATGGTATTTTTTTTTCGAGGTGAGATGTTTTTGAAATATTTTCAAACGGTGTTTTGATATCGAACGAAGCTCTATTATTTTCAGTTTCGCCGTGTGCCTTCGCAATTATTCTATCATTTTCAGATCGCTTATTTTTATTTTTTCCCCCGTTTTTCTATTGTATGTGTGAGGTCTGCGTTTCAAAATGTATTCAAAACGTTGGCAAAACTAATGATTTTCTTACGAGTATTTTTTCCCCATTTCGACATTCTTTTCCTTTCTTTTATCATCATTTTTTCGAAGACGCAATCTAATTTGATGGCCTAGCAAATTAATCGTCGTGTTCTCGTGGTAAAACCGAAATGAAAAGGAGTCAACTTGTTGATCCAACATTTTTACCTGTTTTTTCAATTATCGTGTTGACAAGAGGAAAATAAAATGTTGGCAAATAAGAAAACACGTGTCTGGGTTTTTTATTACAAATTTTCTTTCTTGTTTTCCGAAATAAACGCTCCTAATTTTTTTCAAACAAAAACTGAATTTTTCGATTGCGAGAAATAAAGGTCGTTCTAGTTAATTTGTACAGACGTTTTTCTCTTTTTATTGGATATAGATTTTTTCGATATTTGAACGAGGGGAGGCAGCTTGAGGGGTTTGTTTACGTATCGAAATAATAAGATCAATTTCAAAAATTTGTTGTAGGTATTTGAAAAAATTTATATCTGGAAATTCGAATTTTAATGAATCACATTGTTCATATTTCTACCCTACGAGCCTACCTTTTTGTAGCTGAGTCGGTGAAAATGGGAAAAATTGGGTGGAAAATTTGTGGTAAAAATACAACGTTTCGTGTCGTTTTATCGAACACTTCTTCATTGCGAAATATTCCTTTCATGTAGAATATAATAAAAGATATTTGAAAAATTCGAAAATATTTGTCGAAAAAAACGACTAAAAATATCAAAATGATATCGAAAGAAAATAAATTATCGACTGCGTAGAAGTTCGGAAAAAATGCAAAAATCTGATAGAAACGAGCCAAATAACACCTGTATATTGAGACAGTTTGATGTAGAAAAATTTTATCAAATTACACGAGGTGAAGGAGAAAAAAATGTACGTATACGAAGAATCACGACGCGACACATTCGTCTTCATTATTTCTTTGTTCTCCTCCGGTTTGTTTTCCACGTTCGATTTTTTCGTTGCTTTTTTTCATACCTCTGGTTTTTCTATTTCATTTACAAATTGATACGAATTATTTTCTCGTATACATGCGACGAATTTCTCTTCGCCTTCAGCATTCGGCGCTGTAATATCGTCGTTACCATAAACCCGCCTTATCTACGAGTAAAAATACGCGGGATATTACCAGTTAGTTGCATATCTATCCTAATATCTCGCCGAGTATAAGAAAAATGAATTTTTTCACGTTGAAAAATCTTTTCCACGATATTCCGAGGTATTTTTCTGCTTGTTTTTTATGACCCGACTGCGATTCGAGCTCTTCTTAAATCTACCGAGCGTGTGAAGGTGTAAAGTAGAATGTCGAGTTGACTAAATTTTTCATATCCTTTGATTGAACGTGTAAAAAATTTACAATTCTAATTTACCTACTCGAGTATTTCCGAGTGCACAAAGGGTTCGTATGTTGATCATTAGTACGAGTAAAATCGTTTGATGGGAAGTTAAGATATCGTCGTCGAATTAAACTCGGCGAATTATTGCTTAAGAGTTGAGCCGGAATCAATGGTTGGAAAAAGCCTGAGGATGTACTGTAATTTTGAGCATTTAGTTGCGTATGTTCGATGTAGCAAATTAACATCAAACGGTGAAAGTATTTCCTTAGTTTGCGCAATTCTGTTTTACAAATTTTTATACTTGAATTGAAGATCAGGTGAAAAGTTAACGGGTCTTAAAAACGTGAAAGTGTTCAAACCCGCTCAATTATTAATAGGGTTAGGAAAAACAGGGTGTCTAACAGGTCATGAAGTCGTGAAAAGTCATCATTTTGAAAGGTGGGTCATGAAAGTCATGATTTCAGCTCAAAATTGATTTTCAAAAAACGAAATTTATAAAAAAAAATTTTTTTATATATTAAATTTTTTCCATTATTTCAATTTTTTACACAGACAGAGGGAGTGCCATTTTTGTGTCTAAGGCTAGAAAACTGCATTTAAAAAGAGCCATGAAAAAAGTCATGAATTTGGCTCAGAAGATTTTGTTAAACACCCTGAAAAATATGCTTTTAAAAAAATGCCCTGAAATCCAAAAATATGGCTCTATAATATTTTAAAAATTGATATCATCTTTTAGAGATTTTGAAGAGGAACCCAAATATGACATGTACTGAGTTCATTAGATTGTTGGTTGATAAATTCATTTTACCATTCTTGAAAGAAGTAAAGAGCTGAATTCAACCATATTTGATAGTGTTGTCAAAAAATTAACTAGAAAAATGAGTAAGAAAAAAAATGTTGAAAAATTAGTGTTGAATAGGATTTTTTTAGTTAAAATGACAAAAAAAATCATTTCTATACATCAACCTACCTACTTATTTTTTTCCAATTCAAATTTCAAAGTTTGTCAGACAAAATGTCTAAAAATCAGCATTATTTCTAAAATTTTCTACTTTGAAAAAGGCATCAGTAAAAACCTGAACAATTTTCAAGTTCAAAAAAGTCTAACAAAATATCTAAAATTCATTTCTCAAAATTCAAAAAATCTAAATTGTTTGTCTGACAAAATGTCTAATAGTCAACATTATCTCTGAAATTTTCTGTGCTCAAAAAGTCAATGAAAATCTGAAAATTTTTCCAAGTCTGAAAAATATAACAAAATGTCTAAAAGTCGGCGTTATTTTAGAATTTTTTTCAAGTTCATAAAAATTATGCCTGATAAAATGTCTAAAAGTTGGAGTGAATTCTAAAATTTTTCAAGTCAGAAAAGTCTAAATTGTTTGTCTGACAACTCTAAAATTTTCCAAGTCCAAAAAAACAAGTAGGTAAAAATCTTGAAATTTTTCCAAGTCCGAAAAATTCTGACAGAATGTCAGAAAGTCGGCATTATCACTAAGATTTACAAGTCCAAAAAGTCAGCTCACAAAATGTCTAAAAGTTAGCATTATTTCTGAAATTTTTTATGTTCAAAAAGTCAATGGAAATCTGAAAATTTTCCGAGTCCAAAAAAGTCTGACAAAATGTCTAAAGTCAGAGTGATGGAATTTACAAACCAAACGACGGTGGCGACAACCGGAAAATCTTCTTCCATATTACCACCACACATCGATTGAGCCCGCTTGGTTCTTTCCAAGCACTTCAAGAGATTAATACCAAGTGTCATCATCACAAGAATCAACGAAAAAAGCTTCCTTATTACCATAAACGATACCAAATACGAAACTCAGCTTTTGGTGATCAAAGAAATTGGCGACGTTCAAATCTACATCCAGAAACATTCCAAGTTGAATTCATCGAGAGCCACAATCCACTGTAAAGACTTGGAATTGCTTAAACAAGATGGTGCCAACAAAATTGAGACGGCTATCTATACCCTTACTTTTAATATTTCTTGCCCTCCTCTAAAAGTTAAACTTGGTTATTTGATTCTTCAAACGAGACGAGACCTGTTTTCCCAGAACCGCTGCTGTGTTACAATTGCTTCCGGTTTGGTCATCCGGCCAAATATTGTCGGCAAAATAAAAAATATGCCAACCACCAAGAATTAAATTTTTTTTTTTAATTTTTCAAACTATTTTTTGAAAAAATTTCAGACTTTACTGCCAATTGCAACAACTCGACCGATTTTAAGTTTGATGACCTGGACCCACTTCCATTCGATTTCTGAAGGTTTTTTTTCATAAAATTAGCCAAAAAAGTGAAAAACGATTTTTTGATCGGATGGTCTCTTTTATTGGACACCGTCACATATGCTAAAATATGCTCCATCAAATATGACTCAAAAAGTTGTGTAGTTCTCAAAACGACCTGATAAAAATTTTACCTTTCTGATTCAATTTTAACCCTTCTGTAATCAAAATCTGGCAATATGTTTGAAATTTTTTGAAAATGTATAAAAAATGGTCGTAACTTCAGGTACCCAAAACTACCACAGACGCTCATTTTTCTCACATTTGTCCCATTCTACAAGGGTGTTTATTTATGTTTTCTAAATTTTCAGTAAAAAATTGAAAAAAATTATTTTTGTGAACATTTTTCTTGAAGATCTTAATAATTATGGATACTTTTGCCCAAAACAATCTTCGATGGTGATTTTACACTAATACTCCGTTCTGGCCTTTTTTTTAAAATAAAGAAAAACGATTGTTCATGATTTTTCAAAAATGGAGATAACAGTGAAAAATCGCCTATCCTACTAAAATCATTTCAAGAAAATTTCCTCAAAAATGTTTTATGTCGTATTTTTTTTTTAATTCAAAAAACATGAAAAAAGTGATAATTTTAAAATACCCAACGAATTCCGTATAATTTCATACCATGGTAGGGGTTCAACTTAAGCAAAAAATTGATTTTTTAAAAATTTCCTTCAAATTTAAAATTTTGTTTGAGAATTAAGGACTCAGTTCAGAGACCCAACATTTTACCCGTTTCTTTTGAAGTCATCCCACAAATTTTTTCAATATTTTTCCAACTTTCTACAAAAAAGTCAAAAACGATCCGCTTCAAACTCCAATCGTGGAATATGGGTTTGAAATTTCGGTTAATACTTTATTCTGATTTTGTATTGAATAACCCAAGTTTTTTTAGATCTTCCTAACTTTTTCTAGAAGGCAATGTTTGACTGTTTTGTGCAAAGTTCTGTGGCTTTAAAAAGATATCTCGAAAGTTTGCACTACTCTTTAAAAACCTTCAAATTTTCCCCTATTAGTTATACAAATAGATATGTTGGATGAAAGTTATACACAATGTGGTATAGAATACAAACATGTTAGGTAGACATTCATATACCGCATATCCAACCCTGGATGATGTTTTTGAAGTTATAATCATCCTTCGAAAAAAATTACGCAAGTTTTCCCTCTTGAATTATATACCAAAAATTAAAGACCGATGTTTCATTTCATCTTTCTTCTGGTACCTGGCATTCTAAAAGTCATCGCAGTGATATTCTTGAGATGTATTTTTGTTCGCCAAATTTTGGTATTTTTTTAGAATAACTTTGAGCCTTAAAACATCCATGTTAAAAATTATCATGTAAGTAGGTACATGAGAAAAGGTACTTTTACTTTTATGAACAAAGACATATCGTAAGACTTCCCTCGACAATTCAACACAAACATTTCTTATCTAGCACAAATATTTTTAAGGGTTGAAATTGATTATTTTAAATTGGAATTTCAGATTTCGATGTGGCCTTGGAAATTTTGTCAAATGTTACATTTCAATAATATCAAAAAGATTTTGATTTTTCTTCAAATTTGATATTTTAATAAAGAAGTAATAAAATGGTATACCTTGTTGGTTATTGATAATATTGCAACAAAAATTAGATAACAACTTTTCAAAACATCTGTAATTTTAAAACTGTTCCTTCCAAGAGAAAATTTAGTCGAATATGGAATTTTTGTATTTTTTCCCTGAAAAAACATATTTTTTGTTTTCAAAGTCCTGCAATAGCTTACTGAAAATTTTTCTAACCATTCTTCGTAGATGAACTTGAATTTCACGAACGAGTATTTTTAGATACAAAATATCGATTCAAATAATCGAAGGAGAAAATTTTCTATACCAATTCGACTTTATTTTTCCCAAACCGAGCACATACCGAAAAATAAGTTGGAACTGAATTGAATATGCATTATACACAGGACTCGAACGCCCAGCGTCATGCTATTTGACTGACTAGAAGAGTAATTAATTTATGTTTCGGTTATACGAAAATAATGTGTATCGTTTTGTGAAAATATTATGAATTTTGCATGACCTTTTTTCTCTTTTTCTCTGGGTAAACATCAAACTTTATATCAACAGCGAATAAGTATAAAACGAGAACGTGTCCCTCACGGCAAACTTTGCTTTTACATTCCTTTACGTCTCGTCTCATAAAATCAAGGTCGAAAGAATAAAACGTAATTAAATGTACAAGTTACATCTCTCCGGTTACCATGAACGGTTATACTTTTAAGTTCTAAGGGACCAAAATACAAAATTTCGAATCTCGTAAAACCTAATTAACGCAACATTACCGGTGAATTTATTACATAGCACGACGTGTAATATGGCGTTTTGCGAAATTTATTATCAACTGCGAAATACCGGATGTGCTTTCGTTTTTGTGTATGCTAACTTGATGATCGAACTTTCGCTGTATCTTATTTCAATTCATCGGTTTGAATTTCACCCTTGCTTTATTCGCGTACGTACGAGTATAAAGATACGTAGGTTTTTCCCCAATTCTAGCATTCATTAACGTGTTTTCATGGCTCTTCGTAAAATTCTCGAAGTGGAGTTTGTGTACGAATTCAGAAATTACGTTTTTATTTATAATTTTGTTGGAATATTTCGATTAATTGAAAGTTTTTGATTGGTGTTGTGATTTTCTGTATTAATTATTTTGTTTGCCTATCACTTTGTATCTGAAGAATGAAAACATGGGATATTTTAGCTGAGTTTCGAGAATCGAAGATCAGCTGTTTTTTATTCCGACGATTCCATGGTGTTTCTTCAGGTGTATCAAGATTTTGTCGATACGATAACTCTTGTAATGATTGATGGAATGAGCTAAAATTTCTATGAGAGGTTCGGCACTATTAGAAATGGAAGCCTATAAATTTTGAAAAAAATCGATGAATCGGTTCTCGAGTTACTCGTGATTGAAATTTTCAAAAGCCTCTAATACCTGAAATAAAGCAGTTACTCGAAATATGTAAATAACCTTTTTAGTAGTACACAAAAAAATGCACAAAACATGTTTTATACAATTTTCATTTTTATGAACCGGTTCTCGGGTTATTCGCGATTGAAATTTTCAAAAGCCTCTAGCACCTAAAATAAAGCAGTTACGTGAAATATGCAAATAACTTTTTTGATAGTACTTGACAAGGCGCACAAAAAAGTTTATATACAATTTTCCTTTTTATGAACCGGTTCTCAAGATATACGCGATGGAAAATTTCAAAACTTCGTAACGGAGTTATTTATTTTGGAAATTGAAAAATAAATGCTTAATAAAGTTGAATTCTAAACATTTCAAATGCCTAACATGTTAAGAATATAGGGTCAAGCCGAACCAGGGTCCAGTGGGGTTAGCTTGCTACCACAATAATGGCAACATTTCATTCTTAGTCGAAAAAATTAGATTTGACTCGGTTGAAATTCAATTTCATTCTCCCTCAATAAGGCCAACTTCAGTTCATTCCTCTAAAAATGTTTATTTTGCTAATTTCCATAGGTATAGGGACTTCTTAGGTACCCTATATTATAATTTGGGTGGTTATTCTCAGCGAAATCATGACAAACTGTTCTATTATTATACGTACATTTACAGCAACCGAGTTATTATACCCATAAATAATAATCGTATGCAAGAAAGTTTTATAATATGTGCTGCTTTGATAATATTACTCTTTGATACGGTTTTCTTACCTACAAATGAAAAAATTGAACATTTATTTTAACTTTAGTTCGTATAAATGTAAATCAACTATTTGAATTATAATAACTACACGTAACGTAACAAGAATTACCTGATGGAGTAAATATTATTACGAATATTTACCATGCAAAATTTCTCAACTTTCTGTATTGTGAGAAAATTTTAAATTGTAAACTGCTCAATAAAGCTTACATAGGTTTATGTAACTTGGCTGTTTTAACTTTTGAAAACTTGTATAAAAGTTGCTAAGATTTAAGTTCATTCTTTACCGGCAATAAATTCGTGTACCTTGATAAAGAACCCAGGCAATCTAAAATCTTCAAATCTTTCGCAAAAAAAAAATTGCCCATCGTTTAGGCGAAGGATTAAAATGTCGTAGATGAATGAAATACACATAAGTATATCGTATCTTTTTTGCTCAAATGAGCTGTCTGATCCAGTTTATTTGGTTTTTACCCTGTAAAATCTTGGTTTTACTAACAAGATTTTTTTTTTTTGCTCTTTTGAACTGAAATACCTACGCGAAATTTTCCTCAATTTATGATCTCGATATTGTTTGCTTTTGCGGCTTTCGCTTAGATTTCACTTTTTAGGTAATTTTTTTAATACACGTGAAACGGTTTGAAAATATTCCATTCTTGATCATTTTTTGCTCCTTTGTTTATTTTTAAATTTTCGTCTCGAGGACGTACGTGGAATACTTTGAAAATTTTATTTTTACCAATTTTTGGATTTTTAAATTTTTTTCTTGGTGAAAAAAATTTAAGAGGTGGCCGTTTTAATAAAGATTTTGATGAAAGAAATTTTAACCCTTTCATGCCCACGACAGATGTGATGGATGAAAAATAAAAATTTTCATTGCATCATAGTAGACTACAGTTAATTTAATGCTTGAGGTCATTTTCAGCAATGAATATTAAAATTCACCCTTGAAAAAGGAGGTGTACCCAGTGAAAAAATTTCAATTTCATCACCCTTCGTTTTTTTATACGTAGGTACTTGATTGCAATTTTAAAAAAAAGTTGAAATTTTAAGTTTGTAATTCAGATATTTTAGGGCCTGACATGACCCAAAATTTAAAATTTTCATACTTTTTAAAAATAAAATACAAAATGAAGAGATAGTATGGAGATTTTCCATTTATAATGAAAATTCGCACAGGAAATCTGCTCTCAAAGTTTTTCAGGCTTTCAATAACAATTATTAGAAAAATTATGCAATATTGTGTTTGAAAAAAGAGGTAAAATTTTGTCAAATTCTACTTTGTACATTTTAATGAATATTTTTGAGGAAAAAATTTTCAATCTCTGCATTTTTCGAACAGGAATTTATAAAATATCTGTACAAATTGGCTCGATAGCAATTTTTGAAAAAACCGTACACCTTATAGCAATCACCCTCTCGAAATTGTCATCTTTGATTATTGTGTTGAGCTCAGGGCAAGGGTGAAAATTTTTCATCCATCGCTAGCAAGAAACTTTCGGAATATAGTAGGACAAAAAGCGTACACCATTTTATTTTAGTACAGGAATCGTCATTTTTTCATTGTCGTTGGATGAAAAAGCTTTTGATCGGGTTAGACACGAAAAACTGATCAAAATCTTGAAGAAATATAATATTGACGATAACGATCTGCAGATAATAAAGAACTTATACTGGGACCTGAGTGAAAACATTA